>JAVQJF010055593.1:0-12115 GCA_036023855.1 Gadopsis marmoratus | reverse complement strand
TTATATACACAACCAAGGGTCCTTTTGGAGCCTCCAACTGTCCAGTAATGGAACCGCCTATAGAAACCCTCATACAAATATGTGTAAAAGATTCATTTTTTGTGGTATTGTCATCAAATCTGAACTGGGAGTAGGTAAGTCTTCAAGCTACAATCTCATTGTATCTTCCAGTTTATAAGTCTTTATATAGACCGACTCTTTATTACAGAGAGCCACCATGAGCAGCACCAGGAGACAGTGGCAAGGAAACACTGCCTTTTTTCTGCACTTTGGTCCTCCCCGAACATGCCACAGTAACCCACTCAGTACAGATCTAGATCACAATTCCTGATTAGATGTCTTGCGCCCCCTTTGGTGCGAACATCTACATTCTGAGCGACAACTATTACTGCTCCTGCAGTGGCTGCAATTCATTATTTTACTACAATTATTATTACTACTACTGTTGCCTTTGGTGAATTGATTAATTCATTGGTAATAAAATGACCAGGTTTGTAGTAGTTGGTTGAAAATGGTAAATAAAAGTCACGTGTGTGGATTAAAGGTTCATTCTGTATAATTGAGACTGTCAGTTCTCACGTGAACATATCAGTTCCACCCCGTAACAAGATGTGCTGAGATACAGTATGTTACTGCAAGCAAAGACGAAAAACTGAACATTTGCCACTTTGAATAAACCCGTGTCAAGTGAAGTTTGGGACACGCGGCATTAAACTGAGAAAGCTCCAGATGGATTGCAGGATGTGGAACATTTTCACACGTATACAAGTTGTAGAAAACCCTCTGCAGCTGGTTTGCAGTTAATACAAGACAAGCTCAAAGACAACTGGTGTAACCAATTAGCTCTCACAGCTGCTTCTGTGGTAACAGCTACAGCAAAAGGCAAACGATCTTATGGAATGATGTGCTCTAAATCAGTTTTTCAGTGCTACTACATATATATATATACATACAAGATATACTATGTATATATGTATATACAAGAATATACATCAGATGATTTGCATTAGACATCCTCAACTTTTAAAATCCAAACTTTGGCAAATTATAAATTGTTCGCTTCAAGTTTGGAAACCTCTGCAAACTGAATTTACATTGAGACACGTAAGAGTGAATCCAGCAGTAGCAACACGGACTCCTCGACAACACATGCGCTCCATGCAGACTTACGTTTGCAGCTGAGTCCTCGGCGGACTTGGTTCCTCCTTCCTCTGGTAAGTCTGGTGCTGTAGGGACTGAGACGGGCAGCAGAGGGGAGCGAGCCTTACCGGCCTGACCCAGAGAGGCGGTCTTCACCTGGGGCTTCGGAAGGCTTGCACCTGGCCAAGACAAAGAGTTCGGCTTCAAAATGTTACATAGACGATAATCTAATGCTCATCATGTGACACCATGCTTTTATTTGGACATTTGGTGAGGTCATAAATCATTTTGGTTATTTGGAAGTTCTTTAACAACAGAACTTCTGATCAAACGGCGAGCCTGATCCATGATTTCAGAGACAGAACTATGACTTTAATCAATTACTTCGGAGGCCAAAGGGTGTAGATATCAATGTGAGTGCTGAGAGGGAGTGTTTTATTTGACAGGACAGCAGAGCGAGGGGCCCAGGCCAGACTGGAACCCGGGCTGCTGTGTTACGGACTCAGCCTTCTACCTTGTGAGCTACTGGGGCGCCCCGACAGAGTCAGAGAGATCTAATGACACATAGTTCATCAGCTGTGAGCGGCTCCAGACCCCCAAGACCCTCCAAAGGATAAGAGCTATATCGAGTTCAGTTCAATGCAATTCAATGTTATTTATATAGCGCTATATCATATATCATATATCATTGACAGAGAAGCAAACCAACAAGGAAACAAAGTGATCAGACACAAAGAGAACAAACACCCAGGCAGCAGAACAAACAAATCAATAAATACGTTCAACTGCTTTTTCTCCATTCAGGAAGTCACATGTAAGGATGCCTCTTTACAAGGCGAGAAAGACAGGAAGTGGAAAACAACATGATTCCCTGAACAAGCTTGTGATGTCTGAACACATCGTCTGGTTTCCTCCACCCACAATCCCCTCCTCCTTTCCCTGCACGGCACTCCTTCACTTTTTGATCGATAAGCATCCATCCTCCTCCCTGTGAAACAAAACCACTGGAACAGACTCCACAGCAGCAGATTACACCAAAGAACATGAAACGGTCAGATCTAAACTTCCTTTAACATCAACAGGCTTCACGGCACCAAAGCAAAGACAACCAACAGCCTCAAAAGCCAGTTCTTCATGCAGTTTACACCATGGAAAAAGAAGGGTGTATTCTCCAATAATTTAAAATAAAAAATGCATTGCCCACATACCCAACACAAACGTAGAGAAAAAGATCCTCGCCTTGTTATCTGACCTGACACATCTTTGGTTACCTTTAGGAACACATCTACTCGGTGAAGGCAGGACTCAGGAAACGAACAGCGGTCTCAGGTATCACAATAAGACAAGACAACAGCTCATATGTTTTAGGTTTTAGGCTTTCAAATGGTCAGAATAATCAAAATGATCCAATCTTTGACTTGTAATTGTGAAACCTTCCAAATTTAGGTTTTCAAAACAATGTGAATGATGTAGTATTTTCGACCAGATAGTCCAAGGAACTAAAAGGAATTCACCATTATAGTTCCAGTGAATCTTAGCAACACCCAGCCCCACCGGTCGAGGCAGATGACCCAGAGCCTGGTTCTGGTTCTGGTTCTGGTTCTTGCCACTGTCTCCTGGTGCTGCTCATGGTGGGAAGTGTTGGGTCTCTGTACATAAAGAGTCTGGACCTGCTCGGTATGAACAAGTGCTATGAGATAACCTTGTGATGATGCGGTGCTGCAGAAATAACACTGAACTGGACTTAATGATGCATATTGGACTGATACATCGAAAAGTGGAATGTCTTGTTTAGGATGAAACTTTTGCATGACACAACTCTAACCCACCACTCATATCTATTGTTCTCAGTGTTGCTCATTGACGGCTGCTTCCCTGCTTAAAGAAACAATCAACCATTCAGGGCTTTGTGGCCAAAGCCAGAAAAACGGCAACAGAGGAATCGCTACGAACAATGGTGGTAAGCGCAGATGAGAAAAACCTTAAATTGACATATTTCTACAAACAAGGGACAAATGTTAACTGCTCCGAGCAACCACCACCTGGTGGACTGACAATGATGTTGGCGGGACGGCTACGTCTCTCACTGCTGATTAGTTTGGACAAAACTAAATAAAGTTCCATTCCAAACAGAACATTTGAAAAGTCGCTGCAGTTGAAAAGGACCAACTGACTCCCACATGGTTCGTTATCTGAATTACACAAGTTCCAACCTTCCTTTTCCTCCGTCAGCCCACTGGGAAGTCTGTCCTTCAGAGAGCGAAATCGGTTCCTTAACAGATTTAAAGAAAAGTCCTTCATCTTGAAAGCCAATGAAAACGGAGCTTCCTCACAAAGAGAACGCAGTTAAATTAGATTTCTCTTTTCTGCAGACACACTGTGTGCTTCACAGTCTCCTGCTGAGAATAAAGATTTCTTTCAAACTGTTGAATCATACTCTGCTTTGCTGTAAACAGCATGAAGAAAAAGGGAAAAGTCCACCTTTGGATTCCAGCTGAGAACAATGAAGACAAATTCAAAGTACTTAAAAAACTAGCATTACAGCTATTCTTCCCCTACAGAGATATGTCATCATCCACTGTGGTTTACCTGTACGCTGACATAACCATATACTGTATAGCCACATTTATACACCATACAGTGATTACTGCTATTCATGAACATGATTTAATTTGTTGTGGTGACAGCTCCAAAGTTAAGACATTTTGTATTTGAACATAGAGCCTGAACTACCGATCCTGTGTAGCATACTACGCTTTCCTTGGTTTCACTTCATTTCTGTGAAAATCAATTTGCAGAAAGTCGAAACTTGATCAAATTATGTCACAGTTTGTCTACACTCTGCTGGTGATTTCAAAAACATCTCACTTCATCACTTTTGTATATTATATATTTTATTTATATAATATCCTTTTCACTGCAAAACAACAACAACGAGCTGCATGTACATTGCCAATAACACATTTGATGCTCTGCCTTTAGCCTGCGGAAAGTTAGACAGCAGCTGTACCTTGATATTATCTCTAATGTGTAACACGGCATGCTAACCTTCTAAATATAGCAAGTTCAGATTAGATTTGATGTTAAGGCCCTGGGGCTGGTTGCACAAAAAAAGAACGAGTTATGGTTTCCTTAAAATAAAATCTGTTGCACAAACACCCTTAAGTCTTAAGGTTTCCTTAAAATTGTTCAGCGAAACATTTATGGTTTTCTCCTGATCCAGCTCCCGGCCATAGTCAGTCAGCTGTGGTTCCGGAATTAGAGCAGTTGTTGGCACCTTGTGTCGGTGTCCACATGTCGAAGTGTCCCTGGACACTGAACCCTAAGTTGCCCCCAGTTGTGCGTCTATCCTGCCCTGTCTCTGAGCAGGACAGGACAGGGATGTGCACTGGACCTGGACCCGGTCGCCACAGAAGGCTGACCGCTGCTGCAGCTCCCCTCAGAAGAAGGATGGACGGATGGGTCAGAAGCAGAGGAGACATTTCAACATGTGTGTGTTTGAGCTGTTCTCTGTATGTGTGTATATGTGTATCATGATGACCATTAAACGACCGAACGGTCCAATTATTAGTATTAATGTTACGCTGCCTAAGAACGGAATGAAATGACATGGGAAGTTGTGTAGACAATATTACACAATATGCTCCTCATTGTTCTCTTGACATTCTTCACTTCTTTCCAAGAAACGTTCACTTGCTTCCAACGACCTCATTTGAAGGCACCATTAGTTAAGCAGCAAGCTTGGCTGGTGGGCTACTGTGGCTGGCCTGCGCTAACATCTTCCCAGCAGTGCTGCCACCTTCTCATTAGATTTCACTACTTTTTGTCCAAAAGGTGCCCTGCAACAGAATCCAGTGGTATTTTGGGCACTCCTCTCCCCTGCAGAAAACTACCAGTGTTTCTCTGGACCGACTGTGTTCAGCGACTGGGAGAGTCGGCCAATCAAGACTCAAGACAGAAACATGAACGAGCTGTGAATGACATTTCAGTGCCATTCAGAAAAAGGTTTTGAAATTAGAACTAGATTTAGATGTATGTATGTAGATGGCTGTCTCGGGTTCCTTTGAGGATGGCCTCGTCTGTAGCGCTTTGATGGGCAGCTTGAGATAACAGGAAGTGGGTGCATCAGGTGACATTTGATCGGATCAGAAGGTGAACCACACCACTTTCAGATATTTGCAGAATAATAAGAAACTTAGGAAATCTTTGTTGTTTCTTCATTTTTCATCTATAAATGTATAAATGCCTTTGAGTCTGTATCTTTCAGTCCCAGCATGATATTCTCACAGTATTACTGACCTTGTGTGGCTCTGAATGTCTGTAAATGTAGTGCAGAAATCCCTGCCAGCTTCATTTCAAAATGAAGCAGAACCAAATGTGTTTGTATGACTTCTCGGCACGCTGCCGTCAGGCCAAATCCAAACTCAACTCAGCTCCAGAAAAAAACATTTTGTGGAGAAACACAATGAGCTGCAGCGGCAGAGAGCTGAAGCAAAGGTTACACATCCACAGTGGAGAAACCATAAAAGAGAGTTTCACGGTGCCTGGCTCACCCTCGGGGGGTTTGTCGGCGAGGGAGGGGGTGCGAGGGGAGCGGCGGCTCGTCTCCTCGGAAAGGTGGATATATTTACCAGACAAGCTGGAGTGGAGGTGTGAAATGCCCACTGGGGGTCACATCAGCAGAGACTCTCTCTGTTTCTGGGTCGAAGGCAAAGATGGAGGATGGAGGGGGCGGAGTTATTGATCCTCGGGACGGTCTGAAGCAAATACAGTTAAAGATGAAAAGTGTGTTTGAGGAGACGTTGTGTCTCTGGAGGGAGAGAGACAACATCTCTGTTTCACACAGGAGGAGTTTGGTATTTCTTTGTCTGCCTGTTTGATGTCCACCTGTCTGTGCACCTGTCAACCAGACCAGGAAGACAGATGCACAGACAGGCGGAGTTTTACTCAGCTACTGTTCCTTTAAGTCATTATTCGTGCGAACACTGAGAAGCACAAATGTTCAGGAATTCATGTTTTTCCTTATTTATTGCAAGTGTATGGAGAACTATTTCCACCGGGAATAAAACGGCCGAACGATTAGAGATGATAAAAATAAATCTACTCAAAATTGTCAGATAATAAATTAAAATGTCAGGATTATGACAATAAATCAAGATTTTAACTTCTTAAAATTTAAAATTCTGAGACATTAAGTCATAATGTACATATGGAATGCAAATATTATGAGACAGTATGTTGAAATATTGATTTTGTGCCTCAAATTCTTAATTTAGTGAGTCTAAAATTGGCTTTTAAAATTTAAAAGCCAAACTTTTGACTGGCTCATAATTTTGAGGCATCGCTGCTTCTGAATTATGTCTCATCAACAGCACAGTGATTTAATAATTACAATTATCTGACAAGACTGCTTTATGTGTTCGGGTCGGGTCATATTTATGTTTTATTCTTTGAGATAATGTTGAACTATAGCTAATATTAATGATGGCCGTTCCTGTAGTGCCACCCTTTGGACAAACTGATAAGGCTTTTATATAGTGTGGGGTAATGAACATCGCTCTGTCCTACGTGGTTGTCCAAATGCTACAGATAACCATTTTAACCGATCTCAGAGCTTTTCATTGGTAATAACGTGCGTCCTCAGAGGCGCGACGAAGGCGTACACTTTGAAAACATCCATCACAGTATGGACTCTGTATCTTCCTCCAGCTGTGGCTGCAGCGTCTTTTCTCATTATCAGACATTGAGTCAGACAATCCCATTATAGCTTCCAGCATTAAACTGCACATTCAAGCCAATTTAAGTGAGTAACTGCCCACCATCATACTTTACTCTGCAGATGGGCTTTGGAGGCTCGATTTAAAAAGAGAAGACGGTCTCAGTTTAAAAATTGATATAAAATAAGGGAGGATGTTTCTGTGGTTGGTGAAGAAGAACAAGCCTCTTTGCTCCGTTTAGATCCTCTGTCCTATCTGTTCAGGTTTAGGCTAAAGATGTCCCCGTACCAAATTTTAATGGTATGATAATAATTGCCAAAATATTCATCAAACTTTTATCTTATATTATCTTGTAATATTGCTATTAGAGCTTAAATATAGCAACAATACTTCACACCAAGTTCAGTAGCATATCCTGGCTTTCAGTTCCTAGTATGAATCAGCCTCCAAAAACACAGTACATTTCCCACAATGCAACTCAAATGTTCACATCTTTCAAACCTCATACCTCCAGTTTGTAATGCAGACATTTTCTCTTTAAAAATTCTCAAATCTCAAGGTGAGATTTCCCTGCTGACAACATGATGGTACATTTTTCAAAATCCCCTGTAGAGACACTAAAGACATTCTGCACTGCTTTCACAAACTGAGTAGCACTTCTCTTGTCATGTAAACTGAATCATCTCCTGAGCCTCAGCTGTAAACCTGGTCAGGCTGAGAAAACGTGAAAACTGGCCTAAAAACTAATAAGTGTAATGTCGTGCTTTTCACAGAGACTTGGCTTGACCCTTCAGTTCCAGACTTGGCCATTGTTCCTCTCCATTCTCCACCGGGACTGGGAAATAATAATGTCTGCTTCACGATCACCAACCCGTGCAGCTAGCTGTGGAGATCATTTCTACGGGCTTTAATCCTAACCTAGAGCATCTTACGATCAGATGCCACGATCACACACCAATCAAGGCCTGGATGTGCAGTTTGGAGTTACTGACAGGACTGACACATTTTAATTTTAATTTTAATGACGCCAGCTGTCCTACGTGTGGTGGTAACACACTCGACCATGTTTACACTCCCCTCCAAGACAGATATAAGGCCCCCTTCAGCAAATCAGATCACTTCTCAGGTCTGCTTCTGCCTGCCTATGGGCAGACAGTCAGACAGGGCCGACCAGTGACGCGGCCCATTCAGACTGGGAGTGGTATGTGTTCTAGGACAACAACATGGACACATACACGTACGCTGTCATTCACTGCATCAGCAAATGCATCGATGACTTGTTGTACTGAGGACATTGCTGAAGCAGAAGTCTTGGGTTAACAGGGAAGTCCGTGCAAAACTTGAAGCACAGACCAACACTTACAACTCGGGTGATTGGACGACTACAGGAAGTCCAGGTATGCCCTCCGGAGAGATATTAGCATTGCTACGAGACAATACAGGGAACAAAGAACTATCAGCACACTACAACTGGAAAACCAGCAGTGCTGAGATATGCACACTTTGAGAAGAACAACTCCCCGGCTGAGGAAGTACAAAAGGCACAGGACCCCTTCCCTTAGTCATGTGCGTAGATCGTAGGATTAATCCACACAAGGCACCTGGACCTGATGGCATCCTGGGCCGAGCTCCAAAGGTGTGTGCAGATCAACTTGTATATGTCACTGCTCCAGTCTTTAGTCCCCACATGTTTCAAGAAGTCCACCATTGTTCCTGTCCCCAAAAAGACCCAAACCTGCCTAAAGGACTAACACCTGGTAGCTCTCACCTCCACCATCACAAAGTGCTGGACCTCGCCCACTTGGACCAGAGGAACACATATGTGAGAATACTGTATACTGGCAGTCACCATCTATGGGACGACGGTGGAGACTAGTTTACAAGCTATGAAACACCACAGACCAGTCTGCATCATGTTCCTGCCTGTCCGCAACAGGGTCCCATTACACATAGACACTGGCTACATTACTACACAACCTACACATTGCAGTTGTTTCATTTCATCACTACTGTACACCTGTCTACCTCAGTATTATTACGCCATTTTATATTCTATTCTATTTTAACTTCTGAACTGTTGATGTCTTTGTCTTAGATTGTCATTCTACTTGTGTGATTTTCTTTTATACATTTTGCCCGAGGCTTGTTGGAGGGAGCCTGAGAACAAGAATGTAATTGCAGTTACTGCTTTACTGTAACTGTTGTGCATATGACTTAACTTGACTGGGAATTTCTTTGACTGCAGCATCATATCTGTGTCTTAGAGTCTATGCACCCATTCATGTTTTCATAAATCTTCTAGTTTATTTTGTATGTTAATGCTTAACATCATGCGTTTAAAAGGCAGAAGGTTTGTGACTGCACACAGAAGGTAGCAGTGATGGGCCATAATGCAGTTCTACTAATAATAACTGGACCGTTCAGTCGTTTAATGGTCAGTCATGATACACATATACACATATGCAGAGAACAATGCTCAAACACACACACACGTTGAAATGTATCCTGTGCTTTTGACCCATCTGGAGCAGGAGCAGTGGTCAGTGGTCAGTGATCAGCCTTCTATGGCGACCAGTGAACATCCCTGTCCTGTCAGAGACAGGCAGCATAGCAGCACAACCGGGGGCAACATAGGGTTCAGTGTCTTGCCCTGGGACACTTGTCCCACATGTGGACGGGAGGAGCTGGAATCAGAACACCGACCCGAGGTGCCAACAGTGAACAGCTCCAGTTCCTGGGCTCATACAAGCCGCTACCATTTCCCACCAGTCTACGTCTGCTTTACACAGCAGTAACAAGTGCCCCCCCTTCACTGCCCACACAGCAGACATAAAACCTTCACCAAGTGCTTTGAGTTGCCTCAACAGAAACATAAAAATTTTCATTTTGATGTTCAATGTTTAGTTCTATATTGTACGAAAACTAAGAAAATACATTTGCAGTAAACATTTTGCAAATACAGTATGTCCAATGACCTGGAAATAAAAGCAGAAACCTCTGGAACAGATGTTCTAGCTTTACACTGGATTGCTTTATGGGACTCTTTCAACACCTGATCCAACATGGGGTATATTAGAGGAAGAACTAGTTTCAACCCCTCTCTCTCTTCTTCTGTCTCACCACAACAATCCAATTAAAGCATGAAAACATCTCATTCTGTTCACCAGGGAGTCGCTCAGCCCGGATAAACACACAAACACCATCACTCACAAGTCAGTTCTTTCTCTCCTTGATAGAGAGATGGAGGGGAGTTGATGGAGGCTTTGTATTGGGGAAGGGGGGTGGGGGGTCACGAGGTGAAGGGGGGGGGGGTCCTGGAAGTCGAGCAGAGTGTTGCCGCAGGCTCGCTATTTCTGAACAAAAGGTTTCCAGGAGCAGAAAATCAATGTTAATCTGAGGCCACCTGGGCGTGTAAACAGAACCATAATGGAACTGTATCCACCCCCCCACCCCCCCACAAACATACACCTACAGAACGCAAGAACACACAACAAGTACACCTACACATACTGTCCAGGGATCATATGAACTACAGCTGAGTGCTTTGTTTTCTGTAGGCCAGCAGACAGGATGAGCCACAGAGTGGTGGAGGACCTCATGGTGGAACAAGACTTCTTATGTTGGGATGTATGCAAGCTTAGAGATGACAAAAGACTGAGTGAGAATTAAACTCAGTCGAGCACTACTCAGTTTGCAAGTCAACATTTGAGAACAGGCACAGATTCATAAAAACAGAATCTGTTTTTAGCGTTCGTTTCTGGGTCTGCTCTTTAGTTTGTTAGAGATCGCAAAACAGCGCTCATCACCTTTTTTGGACGTGCAGGCTTAAACAAGACGCCCCCATATTGGGACGTTAGGGTCATGTGTTCCCAAAGTTAACGGAGCAGCGTTAGGGTTAACCCTAAGCTGTTCAGGTAGATGCCAGTAGACCACCAAGCTTTGAAAATGGCCCTGACTAATGAGAATGGACTATAGTACCTAGTATGTGACTCTGACTGTACAGCACTGATATTTGGTGTGTAGGCTCTGACCTTGACCTCCGACCTATTTGCTCTGTAGCTGGGTATGTAGGAAGTTGGCATCCCCATTCTTAATACCGCTGGCGTTCACTGCAATGGCTAATGTAATGGCATTTGGGGTCAGAATAAGCCTAAGGACAACACAAAGGTTAAACATGAACGTATCAGTAATAACACTTTAATGATATAATAAATAATTATAAAGCTTCTTACTTTAAGTCCATTTCCCTGATTATACTAACATACTTTTAACTGAGTAACATTTCCAGTGCCAGACTGTTACTTATATAACATGGCATTAGTACTTTTACTTAAATAAAGATATATGTACCAGATGTCAAGGCAGTCCGCCTGAAATTTGTCAAGATATTTCAGACTGGTAACACAGACAGATTGTCCACTAGCAATGCTCAAAAAAGACAAAAGGCAAGTGAGGAGAGTGTGATTTTTGTAGGGGGAGGGATGTTTTCTCAAATATAATGGCTCCTGGAGAGGGGGAGGGGGGCATATGGAGAGACAGACAGGTAACATAAAGAGGCAGAAACAGGGAGGTCAGTCTATATCAGATCCATCCTCTGGCTAATGTCAAGGCCAGTTACAGTATATCTTTCTACAAACACACACACGGGTTAGCAGCCTGAGGCTAACACATATAGCTTCCTAGAATATAATATTAAACACAGCGCAGCCGCTCAGGAGAGGGAATCCAGCTCCAACAAAGGGCTGCAGAGGGAACCAGACGGGGACTTTTTAAACTATTGTTTTTGCCATTGTGTGATATACCCAACATATTTTCTTGTTTGGACTGAAGCGGAGTGTTTCATGGACTGAGCACTAAATGAATAACTCCAGTCCAGGACAGGGACACGTTTTCTACTGGTTTCAATGAAAGTGGGAAATACTTAATGAATGACCAGCCCTAAGTGTATTGACCACAGAGCATTCTGTTGAATCATCTAAACATTAGTGTCTCATGATTTAATTTAAGTGTCGCATGTTAATTAAGGAAACACATCATACATCAGTCCGATTCAACGCTTTAGTCAACGACATGATCAAGTTGCATGAAGCAAATGCAGAGATTTTTTTAGAGCAACAACTAATGGACATAAGAGGAACTGCAGACGGACAATTCAGCTCTGGTTTAAGCTTTAAGCCATGATAGTGACTGCTTGCCACGCCACGCCACGCCACGCCACGCCACGCCACGCCACGCCACGCCACGCCACGCCACGCCAC
>JAVQJF010055583.1:0-10798 GCA_036023855.1 Gadopsis marmoratus | reverse complement strand
CCAACGTCCCGGACACTTCCGGTGTTCAATCGCAGCCAGACTGACAGACTGACCGACTGACAGACGCGTTCGAGCAGCCAGCTGGCAGCTTTCGTCTCCTTCTCTGACAGAACAGAGTTTTAATAATGCGGGGGCTGATTTGTGGACCAAAAGTCGCGGCGTGTGGCGTTGCGTTGAGCACGTGGGGGGTTATCATGTTGGTGAGTGTGACTCCGTGTGTGATTGACAACATTCAAGGAAGGAAGGAAGGAAGGAAGGAAGGAAGGAGCACGCTTCCTTCGTCCACAGCCTCCAAAATGACAATGAATCCGTGTAAAACGATTTCAGCTGGAACCGAACTCCTGCACGGCTGTTGAATTAGAGAAGTCAGCAGTGCCATAAAACTATGCGGCCCACATTCATTCACTTTTCAAAGTAGTTTTATTCCAAGGTTTTATTTAAGTCGTTTGATTTCATTAGATTTTTAATCGTACCCATTTTGAAGGTAATCCCAGCTTGGCTTATATAATGTTGTACTCGCTGCCTTTAAGTTGTTGTTAAATGTCGCAGTTTGTTCAAATTAACTTAATGTAACGAAATGGTACATTTTGTACTCTGGATGCGTAGTGAGGAAACATTTTACAGTTTGTGTCGTAGAATGTTGATACCTCTACTTTTATTCATATTAATTTCCAGATGTTTTTTTTCTTTTTGAATGAAGAACACCAAAAACAAAAATACAGATTTCACTGACTGTTGTCTGATAAGATTTGTCTGAGACATAATGTCATAAGGCAAACCATTTTTTTAAAGAAAATGGTTCATATGTATAGTTACAGCAATATGTATATACTGTGTGTGTTTACCAATCATAGAAAAGCATGAACTTAATTGAATGTTGGTTCAGTATGTTCAGTTACATTGACATAGCGCAGCCCATCAGCCCTGCCATGTTCACTGTAGGACCCATCGCCTCACTGTGTGCTTCAACAGTCCTTCAGTCTCCCTCTTCCTTCTCAGGCCATGCTGGGGATTTTCTTCACCACACACTCAGCAGTGCTGATCGAAGACGTGCCGCTGAAAGCTGAAGACGTCTTCCCAGAGTAAGGCTTTTGCTGTCACACACGACTCCAGGTCTCTGCCTACGCGGCTGGACTGAGGCTCGAAACTTTATTAGAGCTAGACCAGTATTCGCTGATATATCAGTATCTGTGTACACGGTGGGCGAGAAAAAAGCAGTCCTCGACTGTGACATTACTGGTCTTCAAGTGAATCTCATAATTGCATCACTGGAATTCTAAAACGCCTCTCAGTGACGTCACAAGCGTTCTACTGTAACTCACAATAACATTGCCAGAGTTCTACTGTAGCCCACAATGACATCACACGTGTTCTACTGTAGCTCATAGTGACATTACTAGTTGTAGTATACCCATCAATGACATCACTAGTTCTTCAGTAGCTCTCAGTGACATCAGTATGGTTTCACTCTCTCTGTGTCATCGCTAGAAGTCTACTGTAGCTTACAATGTCTTCACTTAAGTTATTATGACATCATTATTGTTCTCCGGTACCTTATACTTGTGACATGACTAGAGTTTGATTGTAGCCTACAATGGTTGTATTTGAAACCGCCTACTATACTTGCAGTACATATTGATTTGGCCAAACTGTAGTATGCATTATGCAAACAAAAGCAAAGTCTGCAGTGTGCCAAAAACACCTGGATGTCGTACTGATTCTAAAGAAATTGTCAGTAGGCATCAGACCAGTCTACCTCCCCTATGGTGTCCCACAATGCAAAGCGCTGCTGGTGACTTGCCATGAACGTTACATAAACCTTCGCTTATTTCCCCTTAGAAGTCCACCAACATTTGTTTCTGAACAATTTTGAAGTGAGAAAAAAGCTATCCAGTTGCTGAATCTTCACTTATATTAGATCTACAAGGCCTAATTAAAAATGTGTTCCAACTTTCATAAGGCAAGGGCACTACTGCTCCAACTGCTATCATATTACCGTACTACTATAATTTCTCATGGATGTTAGCGAGTTGGCTAACATTAGCTTACACTGTACTGTATACAGCCTGTGGAAACTCATTAGCTGCCAGTTTCTAGCTTTTCCAACAAATGCTGTTTAATGAACTGAGGAGGGAGGTCTGAGGTGCTGCAGTACCTTTTTGCTGCCATTAGTCGTGCTGTTGTTGGAGTCTGCTCTCCAAAACCGGCTAAACTTGGCCTACTGCAAAATAAATCGATTTGACTGTTTTATACTGCATACTACCATGAAACTATACTATATGTTCACAATGCTTCTTGCCTCGCAGAACAAGGATAACGGCACAGACAAAAAAGAAAAAAAAGAAAAGAAAATGGACATCAATAAATAGACTTTTGGAAGACTAACAATTACAACAATAAAATGTTAAAAATAGATCAGTCAATAAAAGAAGTAAACACAAGGGAAAAAACTAGTATGAAAACTAACAATTAAGACTTATAAACTAAGGCATCAAATGTTGAGGCACCTTAAGTAAAAGTCAGGCTTAAAGAATATGTCTTAAGGTTTTATTTTTTTAAATGTCGACAGACGTCGAGTCCCTCAGATTATTCCACAGACTACGGCCACCGTGACTCAAAGCATTTTCTTTAATTGTTTATTTTGACAGATGCCAGCTGCATCTAAAAAACATGTCCGGTGCCATTCAGTGACTTTAAAAATGAGTAAAGATATCTTTCTCTTTCTATCTTTATCTGCTCTAAAACTGATTGGCAGCCAATGCAATGCTTTTAAAATTGGTGTTGTGTGTGTGCTCTCTATCTGGCCTTGTCAGTACTCAGGGTGCTGCAATCTGAACAAGTTGTAGGCAGCCAGCAGCTTTTGTAACATTGCAATAGTCAAGCCTGGAGGTTATAAAAGCATGCATTAGTTGGATAGCAAGTTTGGAGTCCGCACACACAGGCATGGTAGCTTGAGTTCAGTCCAAGTATTATTCTTGAAACAAATGCAATTGTTAAAATAAAACAGCAAGATAGAAGTAATCCAACGATGGGTAAAAGAGTAGTAAAGCAGTCGAGAGTTCGTCCCTGATAGGATTCCATACCACTGGTTTTGTATAATAGGTAATAAATAACTGTATATATTTTTATTCTACATCATTAGAATTCTACTGTAGCTCTCAGAAACATCACTATAGTTCTACTTTGTCTCACAATGGGGGAACAAATGGCATTACTAATGTCTGGGCGTTAGTAACAACGTGTTAATTATTGAGCTTTAGAGGTGTTCATAGGTGTATTTTTGAATTTAGAACAGAGCAGGCTAATGGTTTCCCCTTGCTTCCAGTGTTTATGCTAAGCTATGCTACCCACATACATATCCACTAAACTCAGAGTGACATAAGATGAGTATCAATATCTTGGTGTTAAGTAAACATGTTCAGTTTTGTGTGAGATGTGAACAGTTTTTTTCCGGCTGTAATGTTGTCGTCTCCACTCAGTCAGAACCCTCAGAGGATCTACGACCTGTACAACAAGGTAGGCTACAACTGCTTCATAGCAGCTGCTGTCTACATCCTGTTTGGATCCTTCTTCTGCTGCCAGATGAGGCTCAACAAACAGAAGGTGAATTCATTAATTTGGCTTCTTTGAGTTTTATGTTGTTGACCTTTTGCTGAAAGGGTCAGATCACAGTGAATAGAGGAGGAGGAGGAGGGGCGGCGGCGGCTCATCCAAACTTAAACATATCTCTTGTTTTTCTTCATACATATAATCATTGGCACTTTTCTGCAGGAAATGTCCCAAAGTAGGTGTTCAAACTGAAAACAGTCATGTAATGTAAAAAATGTAATGGGCTGTGATGATGTGTGGGTGTTGGGCAGCATTGACGCAAATGCGATCAGGGGAAGTTAGTTTTGAGTAAAAGATCCATGAGTTTGAAGGTTTATCAGACGCTAAAAAACACTGCACAGCCATTTCTAAAATGATCAGGTCTCACCTCAGTCTCTTATCTTTGGTCACCACGATTGCGAGGTAAACAGTAGAAATACAGTGTTCACGTTAAAGTGATCAGTCAGGGATATATGCACTTGCACGGATGACGGTGTCTTGGTCCAGCAAATCTTCAGGCAGGTTCAACTTTTATTGCCGTAGGACCCTGCATGTTTTTGTGTCTGGACCCCCGCTGCATCAATGCAATGGTTTCATTCAAATGAATGACGAGGCTGTGTTTTTTTGGGGGTTTTATTCCACGCAGTATTATCAGCAGTTAAGCATGTGTGAAAGTAGTGTAATCATGATTATTTGAATCCATCCTTTATCAGTATAATATTAAATAAGGATTAAACTGATAAAGGACGGATTAACATGATGATTGTTACAGTCTTTTAATGTGTACTCATATGATGTTGTTGACCTGTTGTTCTTTAGGAGTACCTGGTGCACTAGTGACACCTGCTGGACGGAGGATCTCCCAGCAGCACCCCGACAGCAGGAGGCTGCGTTTGGCCCTTCGCCTGTTCTCTGATCACTGCCTTCTGTATCAAGAGTTAAAATTCCTAATCTAAAGCTGCAGGGAGGAGACTGAACACTGTGTGGGAGCAGATCAGTATTCTGTATTGATGTACTTAGGATGAGATTTATTCTACCTCTAATCACAAGTGCTGAAATAGTTTGATTATGGTAGTAGGAACTACCCACGGGAACTAAAATAGCTAAGTTATAATAGTTAAAACATTTAAATGTTGTAAATTATTTTGTCTTGATTTCTTCTTTCATATTTACTTTACAAGAGAATGTATTTCCGATCATCGCAAGGAATCTACCTGTGTTAGGAATGTTAGTTATTAATCTGTCCAGCTGCTGACGCTGATCAGTCATTCTATCCAATGTGTCAGCCCATCAGTAGTAGTAGACTCAGGTGCTGCTCTTATGTTTTTTTTTTTGTTTTTTTTTAAACTACTGAAAATGTCATTAGCACATGACGGAAAGCATCACAGTAGCACTGATCTGTTTGGTATTGTTTCCTGATGGTTCACTCAAGTGGGATCCAAGGGTCTGCTGCTGCACTGTTTCGACCTTAACACATGTACAGGCTGTCCGCCACATCTCATGTTGCTCAGTTGTAATGGACCTTCAGTCACATGATAACAGGTGGCTGCATATGGAGGGAGATAACCACTGTCTCTGTTCAAAGATGGCCTCTGGTGTAACTGTCCTCCTTCGTCTTCCTGGCCACTGACTCCTTCTCAGTTCACCACCTGTTATCACGTTTTCAGAGACTGAAGCAATACTATGTCTACAGCATTTCACTTAAGGTATATGTTATGATTCAATCATGTTTCCAGTCTGGTAAAAAGAAAAATGCTGTGATAGACAGCTAATGCTTGGCTGACATTGAAACCGTTAACTAAACTTTAAATTTGGTGGTTCCAATGTGCACGTTACCCAACACTTCCAACCCATACGGTCTATGGTCCAACTGTATTCAGTGGACACTAGCCATAACCAAACTGCTTCTGGTGGATTTTCCATGTATACTCCTTTATTCAACACAGACACTTACATGTCATACAAATCGTATTATCTTGGAGAACATTGTTCATACAAATAAAGTATTTTCCCTTATTTGGACTTTCTTTGTTCTTCTTTGCATTTAATCACATGGGACGTGCTTAGAATTTGATTGCATGATCAACAGTAAAAAATTATTTAATGTCAAAGTGAAAACAGATCTCAGGTTTTAAGTATGCAGCATGCCACCATATACCATACGAGTGAAGGGGGTAGTCTGTTGGTCTGTCTATATAGTGATGCTGTTTTCTATGCGGCTGGGCAGGAGGTAAAGGTACTGAAGCTCCCGTCCTTCATTCTGACTCAGGATGTGGCCCTCGATCTCTTTCAGCTCTCTTCTGAACCTGTCAATCAGCTCCTGGGCCTGCCCCTCGGTGAAGTGCTCCTCTGTGTATTGGCCCAAAGGAATCTAAGCAGAAGAAAACAGGGAGCTGCTGAAGAAAGAGGAACTAATGTGGGTAGTGTAACATGACCATCAAGCTCCACAGACCAATTATAGGCCAACATTTTATCAATGAAATTACTTAAAAACTATACATTAAGTATATTAAATATTTAGTATATTTTCTATGTTAACATTATGGCCTCCAGTCATACAGGTATGTGCAAAGCCAGTGGCAATGAAAAGGGTAAGATATATAAAAATAGTCAGCGGTGTTGGTTGTCCCCCTTATGGCAGCATGACAAAAAGCATTTTTGCTTATTACTCTATACCAAATTTTTCTGGTTTTACAAACCTCTTGTGATAGCAACATGTCCCTTGATCTTATTATACCACAATCTCAGCTACTGATACCATGGACCCCTTGACAGTATTTTAACTATCTTTCACCACTGACATCCACCAGCCCCCAAAGAAGCATTGACCTCCAGCTGCTGACAGAAATGTGAGGAGAATTTCACCCATGAATAATAAGCCTGAACATTACATTTATAATCGACTTAGATTAGATAGTAAATCTGTATTAATATGTTTTGTAACCTCTATGTTTATGTTCTATGTGGTGCTGCCATCTTGAACACCAGGATGATAAAACCAAAACTTCTTCTTGAATTATCACCACCAGAGGGAAGTGAAAACATTTGTTTTTTGATAATTTGTGCGAGTCAACCCTTTAACTTAATAGCAATGTCAGCTTATTATGATTTGGAGTCTTCATAATCTAATACCATATATACCAAACACAGATGGACTCACTGCATCTGGCTGTGCTCTCCCCAGATGCCATGTGATAGCCATCTGCACACAGGACTGGCTGACATCAGGAAGGGTGGCCATGATCATCTCCATGGTAACAGCATCCTTGTCCGTTGGTGGGGGGTGTCTCATAGTGCAGGGGGTGTTGGGGACCCAGGCACACCAGTCAAACTGGAAAATCATCAACACAGAAAGAATGAGTTATAGCCCCTCTCAGCACTTTCACAAGTCATCGTAAGCTGACAGCATTTTAGACAAAAAGCATAAACATCATAGTCGGTAAGTGTCAAGGTGTTCAGCACCTGTCCATTGTTAGTCGCAGCATGCTGGGCTGTACTGGTGAAGATGGCCACTGACAGCAGGGTGGAGAGTTCCTCCCTGGTGCTGAGCTTACTAGGCAGACCTGAACATACGTCCAATTCAATTCAGTTTTATTTATATAGCACTATATCATAACAGAGTTATCTCATAGCACTTGTTAATATAGAGCAAGTCTAAACCAACTCTATATGTATAGACGTCCACCATCAATTATTAGATGCACAAATACTATATGATTTAATCTGCCTACAACAGCACTTTATATGAATAGAAAGAGTCTTATTTTCCAGACTGGTATCCATCTCTTATAAAATAGCTACGATTTTATACTCAGTATTTCTTTCCTGCTTAATGGCAGCGTCCTAAAGGTGGCACTGTCAGTCGGTCCATGCATCCATCTAGCCAAACTTTGGTCCAGAGCAAGAGATCTCAACAACTACCTGGTCAATTGTTTGTGAAAAAAATACTATTGATTCTGGTGACCCCTAACCATTTTAGTGCCATCAGGCCAAAATTTCAACATGTACACAAGTAGAGTATGGCAACACGTGATTAGATGGAACACTGTGTCCACATTGGCCAATTTAAGTCATGAATATTATGGAACTGAGAAACACTGCAATATAGGCGTGTACAGTTTTGTTTTGTTTTTATAACTTCTAATCTCAAATGCTAATTTTTGAGTGCCTTAATTTTCTCAACAAGAAATATGGCCCACGAGCCACTGTTAAGTATTAATGTTTTTGAAAATGGATAGAAAAATAAACTTTTTTTCCCTCCCTGCTGTTCCAAAAGCATACTAATCTAACAGCACTAACTAATTAACTACCTAGACCCATCACATTTACATACAGTTAAATGATCTGTTTAAAGAGTCCCAAGACAATATTTAAATGTTCTCATAATACACAGCTGCATAGTGGTTTTAATAAAGAAAACAATGCCCTGGACATAGGTTTTTGTAAACTGGATGTTAACTGTTAAGGATAAAAATGCAGGATTAACTCACCAAAGTTTGGGAGCTCTGTGAAGCCTTCCTGTGATATGTCTCTGAACCAAGCTCGGAGCTCCAGGTCCTCCTGCACATCATGGTCTGACTGGTAGTACAGGCTGACCATACCTGCCACAAAACTGAAGGAAGAGGTACCGTTAAAATTATGACTCATAGGAGGCACAAATATACATCTGGCCCATAGTGGCGTCCTCAAATACCCAGTAATCAATAGCATTAGGTGAACGTATGTGCAGGCTTTGAACGCTTTTGAAACTCGCATCAAAAAGGTTCAAAGCACACTGCTTAGCCCAACATACAGAAATCCAGAAGTGCATAGAGCTGTGTTTTGTGGTGGATGCCGGTCGCTTGTTGATGTTAGTGGACTCCGTTTCTAAGTTAACATAGTTAGTGGTGCACACTGTTGGCACTGTAGGGGAGCTGAAGAGAGGCAAGGAACTCAGGAGCAAACATAAACGTAACATCCATGGAATGTGGAGTCCTGTACATGGAAACCAGTCCACGGGCTGTTATAGACAACCAAGAAAATCGAGTTAAGATACATTACATTCACACATTGGCAATGCAAAGGATTAATTCCTTTGCATTGCCAATGTAAAATGCTACATATGGTACATTTAAAGACACTCTACAACTTCATTGTTACTTTAAATCTCCCAGATCCCTTGGTCTTTTTCAGAATAAAGCAGATGTATGAGTTATACCTATGTATGGCCTCCCACAGCATCAGACTGTGTTCTCGGTAGAAATAGTTTGGAAGCTGGGAAACTCCTCTGTCAGCGAAGTCGCTGCAGGGCTGGAGGGAGCGGTAGGTCAGCACCTTGTACTCCCTCTGAGCCAGAGTCAACAGGCCATCACCACCTGTAGACACCACCTACACACAAACCATCAACACAATCATCACTCATCATTGCTCACCACAGCAAGTTCGTTTGGTTGTAATTTCTTTGATACAAGACATCAAATATTAATGAGGTGGAGGGCCTGGTGACCTTAACAATCTCTGGCAAAATATAGCAACTTCAAACATTTCAAAATCCCAATCAAATGTACTGTTTCATGGTGACACACCCGCTTGAAGATGCCATTAGCAGAGATGAGCTGAGTGCGCCCCCTACAGTTGATCTCCAGTGTGTAGCGCACATGAGGGGCCAGGAGCTGCAGCAGGACGACGACATAGACAAATGTTCAGGGTACAACAAGCTTGTCAGTCTACCATCAAAATACCATAAGTCCTCAAATAAAAACCAAATTCTCAAGTAACAGAACAAACAATTACAACTGTTGCTAGTTCTGGAAAAGCACTGATGAAGGGTGAAATTATGTACTCCAATGGATCACATAGTAAACTCAGTATAATTTATAATTCCTCAGCAATAATAATGAGTACAACAATAGAGTCGTGTTGTTTTGGTTTTTTTTCCCCTCAACTTTTGCCTTTTTTGATGAACTACCATCAAATAAACGTAACACTTGCTTTAACATGTATATGTCATCCATTACTGTCAAACATAAATCCTGCAATGAGTATATACTGTATTATTGACATGTATACATGCATACACAGCCACCCACATGTACATCCATTCCATATTCATTCATTTGCACTGTTTGTATTTGTTTACCATTTACAGAAACTCTTGACTTTATATATAGTGACGTCTCGGGAGGCCGGGATCGTTGACTGACAGTCAGGCAGGTGTGGGTGCGAGGAAATACGACAAAGTAGGGATTTTACTGCAACTTAACACAGGTTTATTTCAACCTCTATATAATATGTCACCACTTCCTAACTGTCGGCTGCACTTAAAGGTCTCGTCAGGCCAACTGTCTCCCACAGTCCCTTTACCGTCTTTTACTTTGTCCTTCTTCACTCTTTGTTTCTTCTCTTCACTCTCTTGGTTTCTCCTCTTCACTCTTTTCATTTCTGAACACACTGCTGCTCCTTGATAATCAGCTAACTCAGCTCAGCTGGGCAGCATCTGCTCTGCTGGAGGCCCAGCTGCAGATGGGTGTTGTAGTCCATCCCTCCGGCCATACTGTTTTGTAGTCCTTTAGCCTTTCCCCGGCCGGCACGTGATCACTTTGGCTGACTCGGCCTCCCGCGATGTCACAATATATATGTCCTCTGGTGGGCCCTGTGGTCACTGCCCGGCACCGTGGAGCTCGATTCGCATTTGCCATAGAACAGCAGAACTGGCAGGTCCACCACTGGAGCCCTGTGCTTTTCACAGATGAGAGCAGGTTCACCCTGAGCACAAGTGACAGACCTGAAAGGGTCTGGAGAAGCTGTGGAGAACGTTATGCTGCCTGTAACATCATTCAGCAGGACGCTTTAGTGGTGGGTCAGTGATGGTCTGGGGAGGCAGATCCATGGAGGGACGCACAGACCTCTACAGACAACAGCACTCTGACTGCCATTAGGTATCGGGATGAAATCCTTGGACCCATTGTCAGACCCTACACTGGTGCAGTGGGTCCTGGGTTCCTCCTGGTCCACCACAATGCCCGGTCTCATGTGGTGAGAGTATGCAGGCAGTTCCTGGAGGATGAAGGAAGTGATACCGTTGACTGGCCCCCACACTTGCCTGACCTAAATCCAATAGAACCTCTGGGACATTATGTTTCGGTCCAACCGACGCCGCCAGGTTGCACCTCAGACTGTCCAGGAGCTCAGTGATGCCCTGGTCCAGGTCTGGGAGGAGATACCCCAGGAC
>JAVQJF010055578.1:0-14579 GCA_036023855.1 Gadopsis marmoratus | reverse complement strand
GCATGGCAACGGTGTCCCCATCGGTGTGTGAATGGGTGAATTAGACTACTGTTCAAACTTAGATTACTGGTACAGTGCTTTGGGAACCGTTTCGGTTGAAAAGCGCTATATAAGAAAGAATCCATTTACCATTTGACTGGCTCACCCTTAGAGACAGGGTAAGGAGCTCAGACATCTGGAGGGAGCTCGGAGTAGAGCCGCTGCTCTTTCACATCGAAAGGAGCCAGTTGAGGTGGTTCGGGCACCTGATAAGGATGCCTTCTGGATGCCTCCTTTTAGAGGTTTTCCAGGCACGTCCAACTGGTAAGAGGCCCCAGGGTAGACCCAGAAAACGCTGGGGGGATTATATATCCCAACTGGCCTGGGAACGCCTTGGGGTCCCCCAGGAGGAGCTGGAAAGTGTTGCTGGGTAGAGAGAAGTGTGGATAACCCTGCTTAGCCTGTTGCCACCGTGACCCGGCCCCGGATAAGAGGAGGAAAATGGATGGATGGATGGATGGACATTTCACTATTTTCATTTTCACATTGTCAACCAATCATGTCCAAAAATGTCAATCTGCTGGTTTAGGTTGTGTTGTGTAGAAACCATGTATATAATATAATGTAAAGGGTCTAACTGCAGATGTACAAATTGTTCTGATATTTGCAGCAAATGTATCTAAATATTTTAATTGCATTGCTCTCCACCAGATTACATGTCACTGAATTGTCTCTAGTTAGCTCCTGCTTTTCACTGTTGCAGCACTGACGTCTCCACCTTCTTCAAGCTTTAAAGCTGAGACTTACAAGTTGCCTGTGTGTCTTACTGTCCAGTCCTCAACTATTTTACCAGCTTTTAGAATCTCCTGGAAGGCTGTGCTTCTAAAACGTCAGGTGGCAGCATTTACAAGGACTCGCCTCACAATCCTGATCTTTCATAAAAGACCCTCCAGTAGCTGGCAGGAAGGTGGGCGCATTCATTGCATATTAAAGCTGCAGCATTGGGCCAGTCGCTCTTTGAACTGTCACTGCTGAACCTGTCAACTCTCAATCTTCCATGCTGATTGAAATGACAAGTAAGAGGAGAGATGATGAAAGCCTCACATTCATGGGAAATGGCAATGGGTTGTTGTTGTTTGGGTGAGTAGCTGTCTCCGATTTTTCACTTCCTGTTTTGACCTGCTTGGTTTCATTTTTTATGGCTGTGTGTATAAGCAAACACTGTGAACAAATGAGGTATGACAACAGAATGTCATAGAGGCTGTAAATCAGTGAAGGGGGTCTACTATTGATGAGAAGATCAATACTGCTGTCATGTCACTGCAGTTAATACGGACCTGGAGCTGAAGAGCAAGTAGTTTAACTTAGCGTAAAGACTGGAAGCAGAGGTAAACAGAGTTCAGAAATACATCTTCCAACACCTTTAAAGCTTGCAGACTAACATGTTGAATCTTGTATGTTTAATCCGTACTGAAACTGAAATGTAAAAATGATCAGTTGTGTTTTTAGTCAGGGATGCTCCACAGACCTATGGATATAACTTAACATAACAGCACATAACTTCCCCTTAAAACGACAAACTGGTTTCTGTTTGTGTATAGATTTGACAAAACAGATTCTGTTAAAGGAATTGCTTGAAATTTTGGGAAACCTTATTTGCGTTCACTTTTTTTTGAGAGTTAGATGAGAACAATGATTCCGCTCTCATGTCCGTACAGTAAATATATAGCTATCTGCCGGGTAGCTTAACTTAGCTTGTCACAAAGACTGGAGACGGGGGGGAAACAACTAACGTGGCTCTGTCCAAGAGAAATTAAATCTGCCTACCAACACCTCTAAAGCTCACTAATGACCATGTTCTAGTTTGTTTAATCTGTACAAAAACCTAAGTGTAAAAACTAGATCTTGGCTGAGACCAAAAGCCTGGTTATGAGCAGACACCCCATTCTCAGACATCAGATTGATACTGATTTTCTTATTTTCCCCCGAAAATAAATCTAATGACTGATGCTATCTTTTAATCTATTTTTTTTAACACTCTCTCTCCCTGTCTCTCTGTTTGTGGCTCCTCCCACCTTCATCACCAATCTGAATATCAGCTTTGATAGAAATTCATCCAGGATACATATGGAAAATGTATGGACCATTTCCATTTCGTTTAACCATTTTCCTCTATCCGAGCCTGTACCCTATACGTCTGGTCTGTCCCGCTTTACCTTTAAGAGTAGACTTGTTTTGCTATTAGCGGAACAGAAATCAAATGTACCTCTGCTACAACGCAAACACGTGGCTATATGAAAATGACCTCGAGTTATTTGGATGTCAATATCAGCCATCATCTAGAGTGTGTTATCTGCAGTGAAAAGTTCTCTCTCTCTCTCTCTCTCTCTCTCTCTCCCTGTCCATTTATTTTGATGTCTGTTGCCCACAACCCTGCTCTCACAGTCTATAGATTCTGGATTATGTTTACAGCTGCTGGTGATATGAACATGTCCAGCTAAGAGATAAATACAAATACTGTACAATATCTGCACTTCAGAAGCCTATTCCACATAGACATGCTGCTTGTGCTATTGTTGACATTACACTGTTCTCTCATCTATGTTTTTGTAACTTCATGAACAAGGCAGGGTTTTCTCACTCATTGCATCAGCCATAGGCCTTGATATCATCCCCAAATCACAACATATATTGGTTTATGTTGGTGCAGCCATGGCAGGGATTGCCTAACATCTTGCAGTTTGTTCTGCTGAACAAAGTCCATCACTTTAACTGCCTTAAATATGCTCAGAACTTTTTTTTTTTAATTCTTTATCCAAAAACATACAGGCTAATTGTCTTATTATATCAGTATATGCTATAATGTATGGTATAATTCAGATTAGTCATTTTGAGTTCATGTAGAGGAATGCACTTTTGGTTTAGAGCATGTGCCTATAACGTCTGTAAATGCGCTCAGAAAAAGGTCCTTTTTATTTATTATTGTTAATGTTTACCTACTTGACTATAGAGGTTCTGCAAAATAGGAGACATCAACAGTTGTGAAGCCTGATCATTTATGTTTTAGCCTATTATTAGTAGAAAATGAATGCATTCTGTGTGCTGTGTGCACACATTAACAACACATTGTGGACACCTCTGGACATCCCTTTGCCACCCAGTTAAAAATTCCTACAACAGCCTCTTCACTATTCCTATGCTGGAATAGCTATTAATTGGACCAGCTGGCTTTTTGTGCAATAACTGTGTGGTTACATGCAAACATCTATAGTATGTTGCTATTTCCTTGAGAATGAGTGCTGTTCTGCTGATCAGACTCTTAACTGGATTTCGCTCATTTCATGGCATATACATTAATGCATACTGTACCTGTGAGTTGACGTGCATTAATTGGTGTGATTTGTAGCCTTATCATAAAATGTCGCTGGCCGTTTACCTCACTGACTGCAGGGCTGGTTAACCACAGTACCCTACCTTTATCGTAGTCTCAGGTAAGTTCAAGGCAGCGGCCAGTTCGCATCGCCGGGGTCTGGAGACGTAGCTCTCCTTGCTGTACTCCAGCTCCAGTCGGGACAGCTGCTCGCGCGTGAACGCTGTCCGGTGCCGCCGGCTTTGGTCGAGCAGGGCGCTGCGCGAGCACGTCTCCGTCTGCTCCTCTCCGCCGGGACCGTGCACAATGGCGGCTGCCGCCACCGGCGTCTGTCTGCCCTCCGCCACTGAAACGACGCGTATCATCACAGTTTGCAGTGGGCACGCGGGACAACGTAAGCTTCTTCCCGTTACTGGATGCGCCGTTCTTTTTGCTAATGCTGCCCAAATGTGCCAGGGTAGGAAAAGCAACCTAAAAGGAGACTTTGATCTAAGTAGCACAAGCCACAAGAAGTTGGTGCTGTATGCCTAAACACATTCTAAATGTAATATTGTCACAGGCCCCTCTTTCACATCTCAAAAACACGCTTGCCATTATTTTCTCAGCGTATTCTTCCTAACTTTTCCTGATTTTATAAGAATTGCATGCAACGTGACGATGACATGTTTGAAATTTCAGTAAATGTCAAATGTCTTCTGTTTGGGTCGCAGAGACCCCAGCTGTAAGACCTAAATCCAATTTCAGACTGCCCTATAGCTGTGATTTGTGTTGGCAGTAGTTTTTACACAGTAGCCTACTACTCCTCCCAAATCCCAAGTAAGTTTATTAAGACTTTTATGTTCAGCAGGAACAGGGAGTTCAACCTCTCCTGGGTCTAATGGACCCAAACAGAAGTAACATCACTCTGTAGGATAACACACTCAGACATTTCTCTGTCTGTGAATGGCTGTTTGGCAAACAAAAGGAATTTATATTTGTTCGTGCAAAGCTCAAACACTATATAAAACATGACTTTATTTTTTTACTTTCTGGCAAAGGAACAGAAGAGTAGAGAGAGTCGGTCTAGACCTGCTCTATATGAACAAGTGCTATGAGATAACTTTGTTATGATATGGCGCTATATAAATAAAATTTAATTAAACAGTTACCACTTCAATACTTTACTACATACTGGGTGTTAATAAGGTCAGAAGAAAGTAAAAGAAAAAGGTAGTTAAAGGAAAACGTTGGTTGACTTTTGAGTTAATATTATTATTTACACATTCCGCAGGTGAGAGGAAGCAGTAAGGAAGTAAAGCCAATGTCAACAAGCACAAGGGTTAATCATATGGACATTTTCTGTTTAGGCCATTTTATTTACTTATAGTATAAGACTTTATTTGTACATGTGTCAGTAACAGAAGTGCAGACACTTCTGTTCCCGTGTGTTGCTTTTTCTTGGCGGCGCTTTGCAAACGAAACGAGAAATAAGTAAATAATTGTATGTCAAAGTTGGCTCTAAAGCAGCTTTTACATTTACTTACGCATCGGGCTGCTTCTGTGATGGACGCTTAAAAAAAAAAAAGTTACAATCCCTCCTTGTGTCTCTTTTTCGCTGTTGTTCGGAAGTTCAGAGGTCCCCCCGCTGTAGGCTGCTCCGCTCCGCTTCAGAAAGGTCGGGGAAGATGCTGACTGCAGGAAAAAGCGTCTCTCCTTGTCACTCACACGCACACACGCACACACACACACACACACACCTACACACACACGCACGCACGCACGCACGCACACACACACACACACACACACACACACACGCACACACACACGCACACTCTTCATCCAGACCTCTTCAGACAGTCGGAGAGAAGATGGGCTGTTGTTGTCCCCCCCCTTCTCCACACCCCCGGGGCTGCTCTCCTCTCCTCCTCCGTCCCTACCACAGGCGCTGCAGACGGGCAGTGGTGTGCGCGTCGGCCCGCCGCGGCGCCGCGGCCCGGAGAGGTGTTAAAGGTGTTTAGGGATAAAGCCTTTGGTCTCCGTCTCAGCCTTTGTACTTTTGTTATGGAGAATTATAGACGCACAGGCAGAGACAGCAGCCAGAACCTCATTGTTCTTCGTCGTTTGATGTTTGCGGGTTTGGAAGTAAATCATTACAGGCCTAATGGCTCCAAATTGGCCGAGCTGGAGCATGGTGGAGAGGAATTATTACTTAAGATTAATTTATGGCTATAGCTGTCGGCATTAGGCTAAAGCCGATAAGTATTTATAATCATTTAAATTCGGTCTCATATAGGTCTCATATTTTCTAAGCATTTTTCTTATTTTTGTTCTCAATGTTGTCAGTCGTTTTTGAATTTTCCATTTTATTAATCATGATCTGTTCCAAAACGCTCGCATTTTGGAATATTATGGCTAAATATATTTAGTTTATTAAGTCTATTCATCTTAAAATACTATTAATATACAATTCATTTCGTTGAGGGTACAATGGGCTATAATAATAACATATGTATAAAATTAAAAATATATATGTATTATAAATAATTCTGATTTATAAATTAATCAGGCTAAATTAATTATTTTATTTTGAAATAAAACGTTGGCATCTTTTGTGATAGAACAAGCATCAGTGGTTTTGATTATTTCCACAGGTGAATTGAAGATATTCTCTCTTTTTGGTTTGATCATATGTTTAAATAATAACCAGCAATACGTCTAGGCAGATTAATAGAGCTTTATATAGCGTAATAGCAGTGCAGTATCAATCAAAAGGCGATCCTATAAGTATATAGCCTTGCCTTGAGTTTAGAAGCTGACCCTTGAACCTGTGTTTTGGATCTTATTATGGCTATAATCTGCGTTGATTGTTAATCCAGCGGCCAGATGATGATAAAGAGGACAGACGGAGGACAGAGACAGACAGACGCCAGTTAGGGTGGAGTCACTGTTACATGCAGGAAATTTATCATTATAAAAAGCACTCAGGTACTACAGTATAAGAATCACAGTCAATCATTCGGGAACTGTCCTACACTGTTGCAGAGGATTAGAATTTCTAATGCTACACTGCTCCTCTCAAGCTTTGTTAACAGTTTGCTCTGCGTGAATTGTGTTTAGATCCTGACAAAAATATTTTAATGTTTGTGTCTGTTGACATTGTATCCTCACTGTTTGGAGTCCTACAGACCCCACAGCTGTATGTGTGAAAATAATAATCATAATATTTGCTAATTTTCACAGTGCATTAACAAAAATACAGTATAGTCCATTTTGTTGGCCAAAAGGTCATTCACAGGTAAAGAAATTTGCAGTATGCGATCCTGAGATTACTAATGTTTTGGGTCAGTTACATGCTAGAGAGGTCTGACTCCCTGTTAGACCTCTTATGAGCAAAAAAAAAATCCAATTAGATTATTTTGGGATTTAGTAGGAGTAATATTGCATAAGAAGTCCTGCCCACACCAATCACTGATATGAAATGGGGGTTCTTAGACCCCAAACAGATGTAATTTTCTGTTGCGGACTACTGAAACATGTCATCACTTGATTAAATCATGATTTAAAGTAATTCTAATAAGTATAAAGTCTGAAAGTGATAAAACCATGTTATTGTTGTACAGTAGTGTTACAGTTACCAATCCATAAGTGGCAGAATTAAAGCCTGCTGTTGGTGATGTCTTAAAGGGGTACTCCACTGATTAAGTATTGCACTTCCATAATGTTAGGGAAATAACAAGAGACAGATTAACAAGACTAAGAGTCTGCAACAATGCTAGCAGCTCTGTGAGGCAGTACTTGAGCTAAATGCTTACATCAGCATATTAACATGGTAATGGTAGCATGTTCTAATAATAATATTGTTTAATACTGTATGTTCACCGTGTTGGTTTAGTGTGTTAGCGTGCTAACATTTGCTAACTAGCAGTTAACAAAGTACAGCTGACGCTGATGTGAATGTCATCAGTTTTCCAGGTATTTGATCATAGGAGCCAAATATTAAAACAAGACAAATTCAATTCCTTATTGTAAAGTATAGATTTGAATAAATTGGCCTTGGTTGATGACATCACTGTCATCAGTACCAGTTGTGCACAGTGCAGGCAGCTTCAGGACATCAAGAGCCAAAGTAGTTTAAAACTATTTTACTTGTTAATTTGATAAAGTGAAAGTTTACATTTCCTTTCTTTCTTTTCTTTGGGATGCCACAGCATACTTCAGTAACTCAAACATTCTTGGGTATGTATCTTGTTGATAGAAATATTGTTTAATGGACTTATAGAAGGAAGTCACAACCCATTGAAAGGTGATGGCACTAGATGAAATGTCAGGAGATCAAAGTAATTACAATTCATCCTCTGGGGACCATGATTGTGTGTACCAAATTCCAAAGGAAATCATCCAGTGCTTGTCAAGATATTTCAATAAAGAACTAAAAAGTCAATCTAAAGGTGGCGCAAGAGGAAAAGTCAGAGGATATCTTAAGTTGTTAGAATATACTCTAGGGACCTTGAATATGTGTTGTAAATGTCATGTCAACCCGTCTCCTAGTTGAGATGTTTCACCCTGACCTACAAATGATCAACCTCATGATGGCGCTAGAGGAAAAGTCAGGTGGGATTCATCCTCTGGGGACCATGAATATATGCAGACAAAATTTCATAGCACTCTCAAGAGAGGCTGAGGTATCCTGACTTTTAGTTCATGCTATATGCTGAGGTTGTCCTGGATGCGTTTTTAGAACACGGAAAGTTCATCATATCATTAATGTTTTTTCTGTTTATCAACACTAGAAATGCAACTGTAGCAAGTAACTCACTATCATGATCCTCATTCATATATTAAGATGCTATAAATTATGGCCAGCTACAAATAAAGCCTGAAAAGCTGGTAGTACGGACATACAGAGAATTGATGCTATGGAAACGATACACCTTACATAAACTGGCAAGTTTCACAATGTTGCATTGCAAGTAGTAGTAGTAGAAGACGTCACTTGGTTTGTGGTTGTTTCCATTCCATTTCTCCCCATTGCAGCAAGCCACAGACAGGGAAATGACCGGGAAGTGAAGGGACCATGATCAAGGGACGGGGGCGGCAGTGGCTCAGGAGATAGAATGGGCTGTCCATTAATCTCAAGGTTGGTGGTTTGATCCTGGCTCTTCTTGTCCACATGCTGAGGAAACGAAACCTTAAGCTCCTCCTGATCTGATTAATAAATCTAAATAAGTAATTCTTTGATTGTCATGACACTTTTGTTTAGTGTTAACAAGCTTGAGTTGAGCTGAGACGAGCCAGATCACACCACTGAAACTTTTCCCTGCAACGTTATAAAATGGTTTCTCCGGTTGATCCAATTGAACACTGCATGGGATAAAATCTGAATTGAAGAACTGATGTCCCGCCCTTTCTGTAATATCAAATGTAATTTGTGTTTTGACCTTCAGGTCCACCATAGAAATTGCTTCTTTATGGTTGCATTCAGATCAGATCCGGCGCTGCAGCACAAATGCTGGATCTCCCTTTCATTTGAAAATGGGTAGTGCATTTAGGCTGCAGCGGTGCAGGCAGAATCACCTTTTGTAGAAAAGCAATTGACGTCATGCTGAGGTGGCCAATCATGCTGATCATCAGATGCAAGACGCCAAGGTGAAGAAGATCTTTGTTTACCATCTAGCACTGTAGCATTCCGCTGTTGAAGATGGAAGAGGGACTGATTGATCGCCGCAGTGATGACTGTACATCAGCCTTTCAGCCCTACCATGAGAGAGTACAAAGACGTTAATTGCCGTGCAGTCACTTGCCGTTTTATCACTCTTAAAGTTGGGAATTCTGGATAGTATGTGACACTCCCACATCGCAGCATAACCCTCTGCTAATCGTCTGATTTGGTCTGAGCACGGCCTAAGAAGCAGAATGTCCCAATATGTACTGTAGCCAATTATTTTTGTTTTGTACATTGTCTATATTGACAAAGTTTTCAAGCCGTTCGGTCGGCTTCTAATGTCTTCCGTCTTCTTCAAGTTCCCCCCCATGTATTAGCACAAATGCCGTATGTCACCTATATCTTGCACTGCTACTGCCTATATGGGTCAAACTCCATGAACACTTGATTCTACAATTTCCAGAATGCAATCTGACAGCCTCTCTGTCCGGTAAATGCCCAAATTGTTAAATTCCACAATTCCAGTAAAATTGCTCTTAGTGAGCAGGAGAAGGGATTCGTGTCTTGTCTGGACACTTCAGCCGGAACTCCTCAGGCACTGATCCACTGACTCTTCACTCACGGTCCAGTAGCTTGCTTTCTGTCCCTTTGATAAATCCAAAGTTGCTTTTCTCTCTCTTTCTGCTAAACACTGGAACAATGTGAAAATGGCTTTCATGCATTTTGAATATTGGTGGTTAGAGAAAGTGCTCTGACCTCAGTTTGAGGTCGCGGGAATGAAGGTTGGGGTGGCTGTCATTTAGAGCAATGAACTGTGCTGCGTGCGCGATCAAACACTCACACTCTTCTTCACCATATCCATATTTGAGGAACAATGCACATGTTGTATTACTTCTCTATGCGACATGTGTTAAACATGTGTAACCAGGCTGCACATGTTGCTATAATGTTTTCAGAGCTTACAGAAAATATGTGTGTTGTCCCCAAGTACCCCCACACACTGAATGCGTTAAAAAATGAAACAATTTAGCAAGGTTTGAGCAACACATGCTAATGTCTTCATCTAAAATTCTAAAGTTCTCAAGTATTTATATTGTGGTGTTTGCCAATACCAGTAGTGCCTCAGTGCAGTGGAACTCATTATTGGCATCCTTTGGTGGCAGTGATAACTAGAGTTCTCATTGGTACCTTTATTTGTCCAGACATCAGGGAGAGTTCTCTGATAAACAGTTATGGCATAAGCATTTTATGGCTACCTGTAGCCTTCATCCTGACATGAATACTGTTTAAAAACAGTAATGATGCCCTTAAGCCATGAAATAGTTCAGTGGTCAGTGTGGTTCTGTAAAACACAGGGAAAGCAGTTGTTTTTATCTTCTGTTGAGGCTACACAAGAAAGTCTGTTTTTGTGCACATATAATGCACACACGATGGTTTGATCAACCAAACAGAAGGTTGATATTGCATGAATTCTCAAAAGCCCAGATTATGATTCATAGTTCAAATTTTCAAATTAATTCTTTCTACAATATTTGCACATGGCAACTACAGTATGGTTAAGGTTAGGCAACTAAAACATTAAAAGACACGAGGGAAATATTTTGTATATTATGGTCAAAAATGTTAACTGTTGGATTGTGACACACTTACTTTCCACTTTGCTACGTGAAGGATGATGACTGAATGTGTCACACTGCATTTATTTCTCGGTGCTAGCGTCTTTTTTCAATTATTCCCATTGATGATTGAGTGCATGCGGCCGCCTAGAGAAAAAGTGCTGCATCCAGCAAACAGGTGATATGCCTCGTGTTCTAAACCCGGCCACTAGTATGGAGCTTTAATCCTAGCTTTAATCAAGAGTCTTTTGGTTTGAGAACATGATTTAATGATTTTATGTTCAGATTTTGTAATACTCTCTCTCAAAACCCTGCTCTCGCACTCAAATAGCCCTCTCGACCCTCTCATTTTAATTTGATATCGCTGTTTATCCATACTAGAAAATCAACTGTAGCAAGTAACTCACTATCACTACTCTCAATCATATTGTAAGACACTAGAAATTATACGCAGCTACAAATAAAGCCTGAAAATCCGGCAGTTGAAACGGACATACAGAGATGTCATTGCTATGGAAATGATACACTATCAACATAAACTGGCAAGTTTCAGAACATTGCAGACAGGTGCGTTGCAAGTAGTAGAAGACATCACTTGGATCGGGGTTGTAAATAGAACTTTAAGCCCTAATTCCATTTCCCCCATTGTAGAAATCCACAGACAGAAGGGAAGTGAAGGGACAGTCAACAAGAAAGCGAGAGATGCAAACAGTAAACAGCTGTTTCCCCTGCAGATTTTGTATGATTATTATGAATGCTCTGATTAATAAATGTAAATACGTAATGCTTTGTTTGTAATGACAGTTTTGGTTAGTGTTAACAAGCTTGAGTCGAGCTGCGATGGGCCAGATCACACCACTGCAACTTCCCCAGTTGATCCAGTCTAGCACTGCATGGATTAAAATCTGAATTGACTTTGGTTTGGTCAAATCACAAAACCCGAAGTGCTGTCCCTTCCTTTCCGTAATCTGAAATGTCATTGTGTTTTGACCTTCACGGCGACCGTGTACTATGCTGATTTTAGGGTTTTTCCTTGTGAGGACAGCCTTGTCATCCCTCACATAAGTATGTATCATATCAAGCCTTATAGGGAGAATTGTATTATGCATTAACAAGGCTCTGACAGATAACCAATGGTGTGAAAGACTGCATTAGTTGTTTTAACAAGCAAAATGGCCTCACCGTGTTTAAAATAGTAGGTGGAAAGTTGCCACGCTTGGGGCAGTTGGGGACAACATTGTTTCTCATTGACTTTCATCATCCAGATTTCATCCAGATCAGCAGCTGTTTTATTTTTCATTTCAGCAGCCATGAGCTAACACCTCATCCCAAAATGGATACAAGTTGGTCTGTGATTAACTGACTACAGTGGCAAGTATGTTGTTGCATGTCTCAGAAGAGCAGATCACTCCCATTGTTCATGAACTCCAGAGTAATGGGGGGCTTATAAGAAACACATGTCATACAGAAGACGGAATAACTTCCCATACAGACACCTATTGTGCACAAATGTTTTCTCAAATAAATAAATAACTTAATTTGTGACTGTGCATACATACAATTCTCTTGTTGGCTTTGATTTCAGCAACAGCACCAGGACTTTTTTAGAGATGTAATGCTTTCCGTTGTTTTCTGTCTCACTGTGCCAATCTCGAAGAATATAGCATGGTGGCATGCATGGTGGCAATAGCACGGTGGCTCAGTTGCCTCACAGCAAGAAGGTTGTGGGTTCAATTCCAGGTCTTTCTGTGTGGCATTTGCATGTTCTCCCCATGCTCACTAGGGACACTGTGATAAAGACATGCAAAAAGAACAGATTACTCTCCTGCCCTGTCCCTGACCAAGACTGGGCAGAGCACTTGGACTTGGTCTCCGGTCGCCATATTAAGGCTGACCACTGCTCCAGGCCGTCCTTGGAGGAAGGACGGCTGGATGGGTGAAATGCAGAGGAGGAAGAGGAGGAATTTCGCTGTGGGACACAGCCTGCATGTGTGTGTTTGTGTAACCTACATGTGTGTGCATGTTCCAAGTGTGACAATAAAAGACCCTAGGGTCCGGTGTTTGTTGTTTGTTTTTAGTTTGATCAAATGATCAAAGTACACTTTTGTATCTGTAAAACATATGGCAATTGAATCTGCTTTATCACCACGCTCTGGCATTTTACCAGCCATACTTGTGCTGCCCCACAGGGATCCACTTACTGAGTAACCCAGATTTTGTTCATGTTGCAGCTTTGCCTTTGGTGTTGAGTGCCCACTTTCTGTGAACCTTTTTCTGTTTTTTCCTAAATTATTAATATCCCTCGTTGACCATAATGTTCTTCCACAACCTCCAGCTTGTTACAAACCTTCTAACTTTTAGATCACAATGACAAAATCACTATGTCAAAACATGGTGCTGGAATGGGTTCATGTGTTGCTACATGGTGTAGTTGAAGATTAAATACATTTTCTACCTTAGTGGTTGCTATACCATTACCATTTCCATGCAAAGTGTGACACCTTGATCGGGAGCAACATATGGTTCGGTGTCTTGCCCATGGACATTTTGACATGTCATCATTGTTTGAACGCAGGGCTTATTTCAGTTTGAATGCTCACTGTATTCAGACCAAATCAGGCACTGAAAGGTGAAAGGTGAAAATACCAGTCCTCCCATTCATTTGAATGTGGGTAGTGCATTTAGATTGCAGCAGTGAGAACCACTGGTGGTGCTGGAAAAAATACAGCGAACCTGCTCCAACAAGTTGAGAACAGAATCGAGAAATTGAGAAATACAAGCGTTGTCACTCTCTGGTGGCCAATGAGGGAAGCTGGTGATCAGACCAGAACACACCATGGTGAAGAAGAACCTGACCTTAACACGTAGCATTCCGTTGTTTACTGAGCAACTCTTCAAGTTGGGACTGCTGGTTAGCTACTTGAGCTACAATCAGCATGGCTACGTAGTGACAGTCCCACACCGTCGCACAACCCTGTGGAAATCGCCACAATGTCTGATTTGGAATGCAGCTTTAGTGTGGAAAGAAGGCTACAACTGAGAGAAAAATTGAGATAGTTTCTGTAGGCGAAAGGATGGTGTCAGTATTAACAAAGGGAATGCAGTTTATTAATAGCCTGCTTGCATAGTACTAATACCTGCTGCTTGTCTGTGGCTAAAGCTATCGTGGAATTTCAATTCATTAAGGGCATGTTATGACGGAGATAACTATGGTTAACCCCATCCTGAGTGATCCACCCCAGTGGTTAGAGAGGAAAAGATAAGATGCCTAGTGCTAATTACATCAGTCAAGTCACATGTCATTGCAGTAAACCTGAATATCAAGACAACAGTGTTAATCATGACCTCCTTTCATGTCGTCTTGGCGAGAATGACTGAAGTGAAGAAAGCAGCTCCTTCTCACCTTACACAATGTGCATCACATTGCTCGCACCCAGTTAAGATGTGCAGCTGTTCACTTTTCATCTGTTTCAGCTGACTCTGCTGCAGATTATAGTGTTGCCCAGATGTGATGTACTGTTTGCTCAATAAATCTCTGGGCTTTGTGTTAAGAGTCAGTGAAAACAGCTGTTGCTATGAACAACAGCAGGGACAACAGAACTCATTCTCTTTCAAAAATGTGAGACTATCACGTAGCAGCATTTTACAGCATGGAAATAGATATATTATAAATTGCATATATTATGGATGTCAGGTCTGGGTGGAGGGGTGGATGGACCCAATTGCACACAGCCGGTAAGTATCATGTCTTTTTTATTTTCTTGAAACGAAAAGCGAACTTACAAAACAAAGGTAAGCCGGACTCTGGAAGAAGATACCAACGTTGAGACGAAGAACCCACGGAACACGGCTTTAACATGCAAGATCCACACCGACATTGGCTTTGCTGCCACAAAGCCACAGAGAACAAAACACGCTTAAATACACAAGACACTAACGAGGGGATCAGACACAGGTGAACACTGGGAAC
>JAVQJF010055571.1:0-10020 GCA_036023855.1 Gadopsis marmoratus | reverse complement strand
CCCCCCCCCCCCCCACACACACACCCCTGCTCTCAGGGCAGATTGAAAAAGTGATAAATATACATGAGTTTGGCTTCGACGGTGAAGGTCTTTGATGGTATGTTTGAGAGTTCTCTATCTCTGGAGCAAATAGGCTGAAAATAACTGTCTGAGTGTTTACTCCGTGTGTGTGTGTGTGTGAATAATGTGCGCTTTTAATGAGTAGAGCAGACTCTACAGGAAGTCTTCTTCAATCCAGTATATACTGTATCTCCCCTGAACATGTGCTCCGCAGTCACACCGTCTCTTTGATTGGCTGGACAGAAATTAGGTGAAATGTGAGGTATCATGGGCAACAAATCATTGTGAGATCATTTATTTTTTGCTGTGTTCAATAAGTGTCTCAGCCAATAATGATGATGATGATGATACTTCAGAATAATTCAGATAATTAATTCTGCTTTTATGTCAAGAAACTGAACGAATCATTTTGTGATCCCTTATATTTGATTAAAAAAACACAAACACTCATAAGAGCTCTCAGAGGATTTTTTGCGTACAAAATGTACTTACATTATTCCAAAATGGCATCTATAGTAGGAACTGTGGTGCATTTTTCTCCCATTACTCTGGAGTCGTGTTAAGGATGATGATGAACTTGCCTGAACAAAACAAAAAAGATTGTTTTGTTACTTGCAGTGTACTGTGCTACGGGAGGTAATGACATCTTATATGTAGTAGATATAGGGCCGGGTGTCATTGGAAAAAATTGTCAATATGATGAACTTTGGAACTGAACCAACACTGTTTTTGATATCTTGCATTGTGGAATCCTAACATGTTATCTATTGAACCCCGATTTCATTTAACAAAAGATGTCTGAAACTAAGCAGCCATTCAGAAGCAGCGAGCAAGAGAAAGTTACAGTCTTGCGTTTTCTTCTGAGGTCCCTTTTAAAACTCGTGGGCTCGTGCTCTTGTTTAGATCGTAGAGAGGTTTATGTGGGCTCGGCTGTTTCTCTTGAGTTTAATTTAGTAGAAGAAGGAGAACACTTCTCTCATCTCAGTGTGGAAACAAGCACATTTGTATGGTTTCCTTTAGCTTTGTGTTTTGTCCCCCACTGTGTGTCTCTCAGACCTGCAGGCCTCCAAGTCCTTTGAACACTACAGTATATCAGATAAGGCCATGGACTACAGGATCCTGCAGATGGACGAGGACCAGGACAGGATGTATGTGGGCTGCAAAGACCATGTCCTCTCCATGGACATAAACAACATCACCCATGGCACGCTTAAGGTCAGCACATGCTTTTTATTAGGGTGTGTGATTGTCATTGTTCTAATGCATCTCTTTTCTCTCAATGGTCGCAATGACGTGCAAATTACCATACATTTGCCACAATCAGAGCAATTTTGGGGTTATTCAAAATAGGCATAAAAATGCTGGAGCGCTCTGATAACTGATTCTGCTCGCAGTGTAGGAGTTATCCTAAGTGTAATTGACAGGCATGAAGTGCATAAACAGATGGGAAAGCGTTTAGGGTCCCCAAGGGAGCGCTGCACTGCATCCATTTTTTCCGAGTAAATTGCTTGATATATTCATCGAGCTAGACCTTTAAACACCTCTCCGGGGTTTGAAAACACGCACGTTTTCCACAGACGGCGGCTGGCTGCAATCACAGACACTCACATTTCTAACGAGGCTAACACTTTCAGAACATTTGTTTTGTTCATTTTCCGCAAATTCTCCCTGTGATTTGTGCCTGCGTAAACAGGATATGATCAAGCCTCGGCATGGGCATATGCATATCTTATGTCTCTCTCAATCTGTTACTGGTTTCCTGGGCTCACTTCCCCACTTGTCACTTATTTAAATGCTGTGGTGTTTTTCTGTTTTGTTTTTTTTTTCCCCACCAGGCGTTTTGGCCTGCGTCTGCAAGCAAGATAGACGAATGCCAAATGGCAGGGAAGGACCCTACGGTAAGAAGCCTCAACCCTCAGCTTGGATTTCTTGGGACCAATAAATAAAACAGAGAGAGAGAGAGACAGATGTGAACACTCATATCAGCTAATGAAGCTACTAATAGTCACTGAGCCAACAGTAAATACAGTATCTTAAAGTTTTAAGATCTTCATGCTTCAAAGTCTAATGGGTTACTTATGTTTCATCTTTAAGACCAGATTTTTGGTAAATATGCATGACAAACACACCTGCTACTGCAGATTTTAGCCTCCTTTTTTATGTTGTTTTTCCTGGTGTGTAAAAGCCTTGTTATGTGTCATGTCTGTCTGTTCTTCAATAAAATGCACCGTTGCTCAACCGAATAAACTCCACATCATCCCCAAGCAGTGGCAAAAGTGGACTAAACCATTTTGCGCCTGGTGTGTACAGGTCTGCATCGGTCCAGTGTTAAACTGTCTTTGTACTGGGTGGTGGTCCTTTTATTTGTGGCTCTTTTGTATCCGTGCACATGTGAGGGAAGTCATTTCTTCATCATAGTCGGTCACCTGCACCTTCTAACACACTGGAATATCTAGCTGCAGCACACCAGTGACGTCCCTTACACCAATACTGCAAGTACTGAGGTAGCTAATGGTAGCTAACCTAATGAATTACATAAGAAACTGACCGGAAAGAAAACCAGTATATCCGACTGAACCACGTGCATTTCTTCCGTGATTGTCGAGATCTAGACTAAAGGTTTCGTCAGCTGTTGCTAGATCTGTTCCTTCACGTGGGTCCACAGCGAGACTGTGCGTGTCACCACCTGGGATTTCCGTCTCCCAGCAGCAGATTTCTGCGGGGTCACCGGCTGGCCCCGAGTCCTCCTGGCATCGGAAACAGTTTGCGAGACCCAGAGTGAAGCGTGGGAGGACTGAGGGCCACGGTGGAGTGTAGAAAAATAAACCAGAATCAAAGCTCGCAAATGGGATGCAGCTCATTGACGGCCTGATTCTGAGCAGCACTTCTTAGCTGCAACAAGATTTAATGAAGCTATTCAGGAGGGCTCAGAAGACTGATTCCCCCCCCCCTAAATGGGTTGTTCTGGAATAAATACATGTCTATAGACACTGCAGTGCAGGATACATGGGAATAGAGAGAGAGGAGATTAAAGAGGAGACCTCCGCATGTTGAAACCTTTTACATAAAATTTATTTATTTCCAAAGTAACAGTACAAGTCACCATTAAAAAGCATCAAACTACGACCGTGTGTGTCCTACATTCTCCACCATCCCCTAACAGCAGCTGGGCTAAGAGAGCCAGGGGTTTTTTTTTTGCACAACACATTGTTGCAGAAATAGAGAAGAAGCTGCTTCCAGCCTGAGTGATTTGTGTTGCTCTGAGTCGCAGCCTGCCTGCTGCAGACAGGTTCCCACAAATATTTGGGTGAGCCATCTCAGCGTGGAGCCACTCAATGGCCCCTTCTCCCTTCGTCGTCATCCTTTTTTTTTCCTTCTTCTTACTCTGCCAGTTTCTCTCCTCAAAATGTCAGTTTCTCTTTCTGTCTTTCTATTTTTCCCCCCCTCTTCTTGGTCAGATTTTCCAACTCTCGCTGTCTTTTTTACCGCACTATCTGTCATTTCCTCTCTTCCACAAATGCTGCTCGCCTTTCTCATGGGTTTCTTCATTTGAATCCATTTGAGTTCCCCCAACCCTCTGTTATGGTTACCCTCCCCATATGTATATATTAAGTTCCTCTTCTCCGATAGATTCTGTGGTCAAGCGGGGCTCCAGAGAGCGACCGCACAATGTCTGCGCCGGGGGGCACCAGGTTGATTAAGTGTGTTTGCTGCTAGCTCAAATGCCTCCACTGTAAACTCAATGTGATGCTGTTTATCTGGCATAGTCACAAAGGATAGGAAACGGGAGAGGACGACAGACGTGGGTGAGGTCCCCCCCGACCCGGTGGGTGCGTGAGGGTTGTGATGAGGTGAATGGGGACATAAAAGTGAGGGGAATGCAAGAGAGACAGCGAGAGATAGAAGAGGAGGGAGACGAATAACAGAGATGGGCGTGTGACGGTGGAAAGTCGGTTCGATAGCTCTCAGAGGAGACGTGTGCCGGCCGTGAGCTGCAGCAGCTGCCGCTCCTGCAGCCACGGCCAAGTTCCTGACGGCTCCCTGGATACGCGTTCCGTCTCCTCCCCACGTCTTCCCTCCCCCTCTTCCTTTCGTCCACTCGTTTTCTGCAAGCTCAGGTTTAATTAGCCACAACGTGCAGCACCCCCGCTGCTGCTAGAGTTTGGGACGTGAAAGCAGAGATGCGGGGGGAGACCAGCAACCTGCCTTACCTAGATATATCACATACACCACTGACGCTCTTTTTCCACTGGCCTTAATACCACACCGGCGAGCTGTGGGATTGTTTGATTGGGCAGCGTGTGATTGTATAACCATCATAACAAGTGAGATAGGTTTGTGTTACTCCCTCATATGGAATAGGATACTTGAGCAGAGATAAACAAGTTCTGTTCACCATGGCTGTATACCAGGAAATAGACCATATCCTCTGTTGTGTCTGTTTCAGTGCACTGTGTCATAGATGGGATAAAAAAAAAAAGCATGGAAACAGTCATTATTTTTTATTGTGCTGTAATGGATTGGAGGAGTGTTTGCCAACTGCTATTCATTTTGTTATTTTATTGATTTTTAAACAGCATTAAAGCAACACTATGCAACGTTGGCTGGTTATGAGATTATGAGATAATGCTGGATACTAAACTCGATGCTAAGCTATTACAACAGTACCGCAAGTCAAGAGGAGTCATAAAGTTAGCAAACTGACACACTGATTGCGCGACAATATTACAGTTACCTAGCGTCAGCCATCATGAGCTGCCGCGTACACCAGTCCAACTAAGGATGTAGCAGCAAATCTCCTGAGTGTATCGAACTGATCAACGCTGCATTCACTTGACTTTCCATTCGTAGCAGGAGCAATCTGTTATTTCGTCTCTCATAAGTTGCACAGTGTTGCTTTAAAGTCTTGTGTGAGAACAGTCATCTTATAAAAGGTCCCTCATAACAATGAACTGTAGCTTCGACGTGACCTTTGCATTGCTGTTTCTCGCCCACTGAACTTTTTCCTGTGTGTCTCGCTCTGTTTATCTGCGCTTTCCAGCACGGCTGTGGGAACTTCATCCGAGTGGTGCAGCCTTACAACAGAACTCATCTGTTCATGTGTGGCAGCGGAGCATACAGTCCCGTCTGTGTGTACGTCAACCGGGGCCGCAGGCCAGAGGTGGGGGCACGATGACAGATTCGCTTCTCTAAATATACAAACTCTTGTCGGTATAAATCATGTTTTGGGGAAGCCGGCCTCGAACAAACCCATTTATGTAACTGTTAAGAAGCTAGAGACCAAAGCCTCTCGTGTGTTTGGGTGTTTATTCACTCTAATTGACGATACATTGCAGGTTGCTGGATGATATCAAAAGTATCAAATAAGAACATCCAGTGCCTCTAATCCTAAATTGCGTGTGTTAATACTTGATGTGTGGTATAGTATTATTGAAATTTAAAATAACATGAAGGGGGTTTGGTGATGGAACATTTTGTAAAGCTAAAAATAATTAGCAAAAGAAGAATTTTTCAGTGGTCCCTCTGAATTTATTTCAAAAATGACTTAATTGAGTTAATGTGATTAATGTGCTTATTACTCATTTGGGACAGACATCTATTTATAACTCTGTTCCTCCTTTGTTACTCCCTAAAACACTGTTATGCATTAATGTCACCCCTTGAGCACAGTAAAATCAAAGTAGTGGGAACACTGCCACCCAGAGCAAGTAAACAAAAACCATTATCTGAGAGAGAGCTTAAGTAATCGTGAAAATGCCTCAAGGGATGTAGAACAAAAGTTTGTTCAAAACAAAATATAACATGTTTTTGATTGACAGCTGCAATAATCTGAAATGTAATGTCCTTACACCACTCTCTTTTGGAAGGAGTACAATATTACTATGATCCAGAGTCAACAAGTAGTGGAAATATATGAAGCGGATGACAACAAGCGCATGTGGAGCACAGTTTATCTTTTCTTGAAATTAAATTCATGTGCAGCATCTGATCGCGACTGTTTATGACAAAAAAGCAAATTTTTTGACAGGTCTGCTTTGAATTTTCCAGAGTCACCATATGGTTAAAAACAACTAAGTGTCAGAACTTTATATGAGAAAAGTTTTGACACACTCGGTTAGATGCCACATGAGAGGAGATGCTGAGGATAAGAGGGAGAAAATGGAGCTCTAGTGTCGGATGGATGGAGGGCCGATTTCTGGGCGATCCGCTCTCATCTCCGGCCACGCAGCTCTGGAAGTGAAGCCCTCCAGGAGAAAAGTGCTCACTGAGTGAACAGCATTTAGCCACAGACGGCCGACTGCTGCCAAACACTAATAAGCCGAGCGAGAGGGCTCGCAACCAGGCTCTTTCCGCACTGCGTTGCCCTTTTGTCATTTGGGGTTTTTGTTTGAAAGGCAGGCTGCTCTGTTTGCAACTTCTGAGCGCAAACACGTCAGTGTCTCGGGGAAAGGGATCTGTTAAGTATAACAAGCTGCTGCCGTGAGCTCTGTGACGACCTTTGCCCCGAGACCGTGCCCAAAGACTATTATTGTTGTTTTAAAACCTTGATAGGATCACTGCAACAGACAGGTTCTTTGCATGTGTCAGATTTTTTATGTCTCAGATGCACAGCGAATTTTACACCCCAATGAATGTCTTTTTTACTGAGTCAATTAGTCTTTTACTCACCCTTTAAACCTTTTATAGGGTGTAATAACTCTGCTTGAAAGAAACTCCCCACAAACATTTATCTTCACACGGCGTCTTCGACCGTGATTGGCTTCCACACTAGGTGCGACGTCGCAGCGCATTTGTCTGTACCTGAGATTTAAGATGAGCACAGAGAGCCTCGCCAGCAGATGTCTGTGAAAACACCCTTTTTAGTATTGAACTCTGCGCATACACATTTCTTCATGGGGAACGTCGAACATCCAAGTGAGCTAACAAAATACAAAACATATTTTCGAGTGGATGGGGGCTCTTTTGATTCTATGAAACATCAAAGTGCTTGGATACTTTTTTGCACTGCAGATGGATTCATTCTATCTCCTGAACCTCTTGGCAAACAAACACATTTTCCTGGAAAAATTGCTCATCCCAATAGAAGTCGCATCACTGCAGTGGATACAGATTTAAATATTACAGGGGCAGGAAGCTCTAGAATTTACCCAGGTCGCTGTAAGAGGCTCTTGGACCAACTTGGCAGCCTCTCCAGCTGAGATGGAGGAATGGCTATTCAAAACATTAGCAGGGAAATTCCTCCTCTCCTCCCAAATGGAATATTCTTTTTAACTGTCCCACATGGGCCACTTAAGGTGGATCAGGCCAGGACTGTTTCTGTGCGTCCTTAAAACCAAAAGGGAGGGAAACGTGAGCAGGGCTACACTGTGGGATATTTGGCACATGCAGTTTTATTGTGGTAGACGGAATAACTTGCCATATAAAAGTCTTTAAATTCTCTGACTTCCTCTTTTCTCTGTGACAGGAACAAGTATTTCACATTGACTCGAGGACCGAATCTGGAAAGGGGAGGTGCTCCTTCAACCCTCAAGTGAACACAGTCTCCGTCATGCTCAGTAGGTGCATCCCACCGCCACCATGATGACTTCTGCCTCTTTAAAACCCCTGAAACAACTGTAATTACCAGCAAAATAAATAAGAAATTCAGTAGCGTTCTCCAGGGAGGTTGAACGCCGGTGCTGTAATTTGATTGGTGCAGTATCTGTGTGAGTGCGCTAAAATTAGCTCATTAGAACGCCAACAGAGAGTTCACCTGGTTTATGCCTTTAAACATGTTCACGCCACATGCAGTGGACGATAGAGATGGGACAGACTGTCATGTTAACGTCCAGCAAACGTTCACATCATGGGACGACTCGAGACATTTTAATACACATTAAACCCAGAGCTTCACATCTCTTCCCTTTGATCTCTGATTGGTCGAGAGGTGTTGCATTGCTGTCGACACGGCTACGGGCGACACATTGCGCCATCGGCTCTGCTTACTGACACCTGAGCACGACCATGTCAGCAGCAGCTTTGCCAGCTACTGAGCGCCTTCAGAGACTCCCGGGGTGGGAGCCAGAGGGGAGGTTGGAATAACTTAAAAGGGGGCGCTTGCGCTGCCAAATAGAGTCGAGGTCAAAGGCAATGTAGAGATGCAGCACTAGGAGCCTCAGAGGACAATCAGAAGCGGTGTGTGGGCTCTGTACAATCTGCGCGGAATCTCCCCGTCCTCGTGTTTTGGGCCCTTTTGTGGCCGTCTGAGTGCTGTCGATACTCGCTGCTGAGCAAGCCAGCTTGGACGTGGGCCCTGACTTACCCCCCACATCCTCCAAAACACATGGTCTGGAACTGATGGATGATGAAGTGAGAGCAAAGGAATGATAAAAAGCATGAAGCGGCTGTGGCGAGCACAAACCCTCTTATTAGCAGCAGGACACACACAGACCATAAACCCATTCACAGAACAATCTTAACGTTATGAAATGTTGGTGTAGTTCATCCATTTTCATCTTAAATGTATTTTCTTGGTTTCTAGACGTACTTTATTTTTTTTTTTCTAGGCTCTATAAAATATGTGAGCGTATTGTTGACTTGTTGTCCGTGCTTTCCTCCAGACCAGGAGCTGTTCTCGGGCATGTACATCGACTTCATGGGGACAGATGCTGCCATCTTCAGGAGCCTGACCAGGAGAAATGCAGTGCGGACAGACCAGCACAACTCTAAGTGGCTTAGTGGTGAGCGCACACGCGTTCTCTGACTGCCTGCACGTTGATTAATTTCCACAAATAAGATGTTTTTCTCTTTTATCTATTAATGTAAGTGTATCCCTTTCCCGTCATTCAGAGCCAGTCTTCGTTGACGCCCACCTGATACCAGACGGAACAGACCCCAACGATGCCAAATTGTATTTCTTCTTCCGCGAGAGGCTAACGGATAACAGTGGAAATACGAAAAACATCCACACCATGGTGGCCAGAGTGTGTCCAGTGAGTTCCTTTGTCTGTCTGCCTAAACAAATGAGCAGTGTGTGCTTTGAGGTTTTCGAGTTGCTATGTGCAGTGTTTGCCTGTAGAGTGACATCGGAGGGCAGCGGAGTCTGGTGAACAAATGGACCACCTTCCTCAAGGCCAGGATGGTGTGTTCGGTTCTGGAAGAAGATGGCACTGAAACTCACTTTGACGAACTGGGTAGGTCAAATGGAACACTATTGTGGTGTTTTTTACATATATTATATATTTCCTTTATTTGTTAAGGGACTTCCGAGCTCTGTTTCAATTTCATGGTCCATGAAACGAGCTTCAAACAAACTTTGTATCTTAGAAAATATGTGGCCAGAGACCATCCTAATTCCTGACAGCTTGCTATTTTTGTTTCCAGCGATTGCTTTCTCCATAAACAATCCTTGAAACTTCCTGTGTTTGGGCTGGATTATGGCTGTGGCCATGTATCAGTTTTAATAACAGTCGTTCTGTTATTTTTGGTGACGCTGCATTAGTCGATGATCATAAGTATTCCAGTCCTTTCCTAGCCTCAGCTTTGAAAACTACACACACCAGCTCAAAGCATTTCAGTCCTGCTTTTCCCTTTAGTTCACCCGGCCAGTCCATCTGTCAACATGTGCAGTCATTAATTCATGCGTTCCTTTGTTGGCAACCTCACCAGCAGGATGAGGTGAAATGGGATGCGGGGAATTTGCTGAAAGTATTACGCATGTGCATTTGTCTACATGTGAACATGTGTGTTTTCCCTTACAGAAAGTATGTTCTTGCTGGAAAGCGATCAGCCCAAGGGCCTGTTGGTGTTTGGAGTCTTCACATCCACAAGGTAAGAATGAAAGCGATGAAGCCAACTGACATTCCTGCAGGCCTCAGTGGTTTTGTTAATCACTGACTGGATATCAGCGGGGGGGGGGGGGTGCCTGTCAAAGGGCTTGTTAACTATAGACCTCAAGTGTAATTTAGCATAAACGCGTAG
>JAVQJF010055567.1:0-33285 GCA_036023855.1 Gadopsis marmoratus | reverse complement strand
CTCGCTCTCCAACTGAACCCCCCACCCCCACCTTCCCCCTCCAGAAACACCCCTCTCCCTCCCTCCCTCCCTCTCTCTCTCTCTCTCTCTCCGCTCGCGTTACACCACCCTGGCATGGGATGGCATGAGAAAACACAGGCCCAAAATCCCACTAGACCCTGAGACCAGCAGCTGCTCCTGGATTTACCACACAAACAAAGAGAGGAGGGGGAAGAAAATGCCCGTTACCCCCCCACCCTCCCCAACAAAACATACCATCCAAAAACATGCTCTCCTGTTTCAAAATGCACTCTCACATCCAAACTGGCCCCTTCGCTCTCTCCCTCACTCTCGCTGGGGGGGGGGGTTGGTTAGTCCACTTTAAAATCCCCAACAGCACAAACACAGAAACACATTAAAAGTTTCTGTTACCAAATTAGAGAGCAATCTCATTAGTGGGGTGAGAGACAGGATTGGGTGAACAATGACGGCTGAAAATGCTGTGGTGGACAGCTTCATGTAAGTAGCCTACACATGTTAAGCTGTTTACTAAGGCGAGCGGATACTGAAACTGCCTAAAACAGGCTATACCGCTTCACTGGAATTCAAAGCTTGGTCTAATGCTTTCAGATTCAGATAGACTGGTCTTTATAATAGTCAAAAGAATTCTACTTTCCTACTGCAGCCGGTAAATTGCCCATATTTTCATCGTGGCACATTATGAAGTACACAATGGAACATGATTGGGATTGAACAGCAGCAGAAAGTGAGGGCTGTATAGCTGCCCTGGCAAGCACATTGTCTCGTCCTCATTGGCTGACCCACATGACCTCAGAGGGACAAGCTGTGCCCAGTGCACCAGGGAGTGATATCTGAGAGACAAAGGCTCTCACCAAGGATGAATTCAATATAATCTGATGCATGTATGAAATACGTGTGGACCGCTCTTCTCATTAGAAGTGCATTTAAATGTCCGTCTTCCAAATTACAAAAAAGAAACACGTTTGCTCATTTGTGCTGTCCAAATTACATGAATTAGACCATGGGGCTCACAGGAATTATAGAGACATTGTAAAAACAGGAATCTCAGCACTGGGCAGCCACAAAAAGCTAACTTGTCATGTGGCAAAGTTGACGGCCCGGACATTTGATTGTGGGTTGAAGCCCCCTGCTGTGCAACGGGACAGGCCGTCTGTGTGAACACCCTACAAAGGCCAGAGTCCTCTGGTTGGCTCCAGAGACCATCAGATTTAGCCAGGCCTGCTCCCTCTGTCAGTGTCTGACAGAGGAGCCACAGCCTGGATGACTGGCTGGTCCACTGACTGGCTGGTCCACTGACTGGCTGGCGAGCTGGCTGTTGGGTTGGCTGAGAGGCTACATGACTGGCTCGGTGAATGACTGGTTGGCTACCCGGGTGGGTAGCTAGCTGGCTAGCTGGCTGCCTGGCTGGCGGACTGGCTCGTCAGTGCTACTGCTCGGGGGGGTGCAGACCCCATCTGGACCAGGCCGAGCCGGGCCGAGCGCCGATTGTTCACGCTAACATACGCCTGCCTCACACAGCCACACTGAACACGAGAAAAATGCGGGAATAAGAGAAGATGGCGGGGGCACGGAAAAAAAAATGATGGGCAAAAGGAACATGAGGAGACGGAATTAAAGAGGATATGTGTGTTTGTTATTGTTTTTGAAGAATAATAACGGAGGTGTGTTTGTCACTTATTTGAAAAGACTGAAGGGATCTAGACTTTTTGATGAATGGGCCGCAGACAAAGAAAAAGGAGTGATACGTGCCAAGTGTTACTGTCACTTCCTGTAATATCATCATGCCATTACTGACAGGCAGAATGATAATAACCAAGATTACCATCAGGGAAATCCAAACCGCTCCTTTGTCCATTCAAACTAGCAACACATTTTGTAGCTCCAGCCCTGCAACATTTCTTTCAGTAACATAACTCTTAATAACACTTTATGTAATAAAAAGAGGATAAAAAACTGACAGAAACCTCTTATGAGACTACAAATTAATCCATATTATTAAGCAAATACTATTTGTATGAAATACGTAATCCATCGAGAAAGAAAAAATCCCCCCTTTTAAAATCACTTAGTTAAATCCACTGCCAGGCCTATTATGATATTAAACTGGACCAAATACAGAATCACACAGCAGAGTAACACAGGCTTTGAGGTCTGTGCACAATTTGCAGTTAAGGCAAAATCTTTTATGGTTTTGGCAAAGAAATTAGTCTGTGTGGCACCCTACTATGTAATGTGTCATTTTCTTTTTTGACATTTTGAAACCCCTCAGCTCATTAGAGAGGGTTTCTCCGGTTTGCCCAGAGTTCTTCGGAGCAGAACGAAGGGTGGCAGTTTTTCGGGCCTCGGCCCCTGCACTCTTTAGGTATCTGCTCGGCAATAATTTGAGCGAGGGCTCATCTTATCTCTGCATGCCATGCTCTGTCTTTCAGAAAACGACAACCTTTGTTCGCCAAAGTGGGCAGGACAATCTCTCCCCTCCTGCCCTGACAGGGTGCAACTCGGAGAGCAGGAGAGGCATGAAAACCACCTCAGGTTTGATTAACAAGGCCAAGCATGGAGCAGCAGCAACTGCCAAAAACAAAGGAAGACAAAGGAAACCCATAAAAACTGAAACTGTAGTGGTCAAGATTTTGGTGGTATTAAACAGCTTAGTGCAAATTCACCTATTGCACCCTTCAGTCATGTATGCAAGGTGCAGTATTGGAGTGAATATTTTAAATGTAGTGTAAGAGGCACGCTGTATAATGAGGCCTAAAAATGACTAAAATGGCTCATAATTCAGGTTTTGACATCTGCTACGATTGAAAATGAGCTATATTGATTATTTAGCTAATTATTTAAACACCAATGAATAAATCAATTGCATTATTAAGGTTTAGGCTATAGACGGTATCTGTAAGTAATAGAGGATCATACCAAAGCGCCTCTGTACGGCCTTGAGCCAAGACGGCCTGCACCTTACGTCTTTTATAAGACGATATAAAATTAATACCCTCACCACGGCGAAAAAGAAACCTACGTCAGTCACCGTGTTCACCGGAAAATTATAATCTCCACAACACCGGTGTAACGTGAGTTTAGGCTGTCTGTCTCTGTTTGTTAACCTCCGTCCGCCTGTTTGTAAGTAACCATTTGTATTTTGCGATCGTTAAAATAAACACGACGCCTTATTCTTGACAGTAAAACCGCTGCAAATGCCAGATGTGTTCCAATCTAACGTTGCTCTTCCCCCCCGTGCGGAGGGAAGTGAACCTGAGCAGGTCTCCTCGCGCCGCCGACAGTCCTGTGCGGTCTACGTGAGGCAAAAGGGGCCAAAATTAAAACAAATAGTCGAAATGGAATTAAAATGACGCGGATGTGTAGAGCTAATAAATAAAAACACAGTGTGAAGTGTGACCTCAGTGGAGGCGATCATACACCAGAGTAAACACATCAGTTACACTTGCACATAAGCGTCTATGCAGCTTCCCTCCTTCAGTTACTGCAGATGTATTAAGGCAGGGACATATTTAATATAGCCAACACCTTCATGCAAATATTTTAAAAATGACTTATCAGTTCCTGTCTGTTGGCTATATTTGCATACAATTGATTTTAACAACCGTAACGTGGGCGTGTTTAATTAGCAATTACCTGAGATGGATTCGTGGTATATGCAAATAAATGGCAAAGGGCTGACATCTGCATAGGCTGTGAGTCAAGTTTGTTCTCACTGAGCTGCAGGCATGAAGATTTCAGGCACTTTGCATTATTATTAACAACATGAAGCTCAGTTATTGTATTTTATTCTTTTTGAACTGTTAAATTGTGATTCCAACAAAAGACAAAATGGAATTTAAAAAGGAATAAAGTACAAGTACAAGTCCTTCAAAGGTCCTTGAAAATATAGGCCTCCGATAATATTTCCTATTGATATTATACTATATTATATTATTGTATTTTTACCACATGACCTAAATAATCTAAATTCTTTAAAAATGTTTGTTTAAAGCTTATATTTGTTTTTAAAATGTAAATTACCTATAGACAAAAATTAGGATACATTTTTAAAATATAAACAATTGCTACAGTGAATAAATTAACACTAATATTCTTAAAATGTATATATTTGTGATGCGTGTTTTAACAAAGGGTCAGTATTTACATTAATTAAAATTTTCATTTGTGCATACATTTGATCAAACATTTAAATTTTGCAGTTAAATTCGAAAATTCTGAAACTTTTTGTTATAATCAATTTGAACTGCTGCTTCCTTGTAAATATATGTTCATAAATTGTATTGTTGTATAATAATATATATATATATATATATATATATATATATATACACATAATAATAATAATACATAACTTTAACCATACATGTGCTGGAAAAATAGGAAGCCCAAGGACAGATTAGCCTTTTTCTCCATCAGCATTTCATTTTAACAACATTTATTCTTAGAAAGTAATTATAAAGACAAAAGCTTTTAGCCTTGTTTGATTTATTTTTCTTAAATGCTACAAGCATGAAGGACATATTGAACATTTGTCTGATGAAATGATGTTTGTCTCACACCCAAGGCTTTTGTCAACTCTGTTCAAGATGATTCTGTAAGATAAAAGTTGGAAACACACACACAGAGAAAGAGAGAGAGAAAGCTAATGAAGGTTACAGCGTGTCAGGACGTGTCACAAGTGGAATTCAACTTTGACATCTGCTGTGTGAAATCACATATTGACAAGTAGTGTGGTGATGTAAGGGAAAGACTGTGAGAGATCTGAACTATTTTCCTTTTGTGTGTGTGTGTGTGTGTGCTCTGATCACCCGAGATGGTCTGGAATAATTTGGGTTAAAGTTTCTCGAGCTGTTTGTACTTTGTAAATAAATCAAAGGTTTTTCAAAACTTACCGCACTGTTCTAAACGTTACATAAAAGTGGGACGTCGGACCATTTTTGTGCGGTACAGGCATAATGCCATTTCAGTCCACCCTGTTCGAAAAAAAAGAAAAAGAAATAGGAAGTAGAAAAGAAGAGAAAAAAAGGTTTCTTCAGGTTAAGCGAAGTTTCCATACTTTCTTCCCATGAGGAGCGCAGGAGAAGGTGTGTAGGCCTGACTAGTGGTGAGTAACACCCTGCCATTAAGAGGTGATGGGTTCGCAACCTCACAAGCCTCAGGGATATAGAATAATTACGGACAAGTTGACATAAACTACTATTTCCTTGGAAACGCTCATGAAACAGAAAAAATAAGTGTCCTCTTTTTCTTCCCCTTTTCATTCACTTATTCAAGCCCACACACATGCATTCACACGCATACGCACATTATTGTTCTTGAAAAATTTCCTCCTTAACTTCATCACTGCCAGTCCTTCCATTTCCATTCAGCTCAAAACCTATTCATCCATTCTACTCCCTGGAAGAGGGAAAAACTTCCCGTCTTTCTGCTCTCTTTCTCCCATCGGCACAGATTGATGTTAAAAGTGTGTTCACACAGTGCATCGTTTGTAATTATGCCTGTTTACACACTGAAGCATTACTATGTGTGAAAGTCTGGAAGCCATTTGTGGCATGAGGCTGAGAGGGAAAGACAGAGCGAACGAACTTTAAACAGCTCCAGAGACACAAAGACTGATAGCAAGCTGGGGCTTCTGACATGACTGCAGACCTGGGTAATTTTATACTCAAATATGCTTTCACGTTTGTGCAGTGGATTTGTCTGGGCAGACTGTTCCAGCCTCAAATGTAAGCACATCAAAGATAAGATCACGGGCTCTCCATGATTTCTTTTTTAAATATCCAAAATTTATTCAGCTAGGATTTTCTTGAGGTTTGCGTGGTTTTGCTATGGCATAAATTTCACCTTATACGGTTAATTATAGCCGTGACTGTGATTCCAAAAGAGAGTTAAATTCCCAATTTATGTTCCAAAAATATTTGAACAACTGAATTCAATTTGGAGAACGCAAAAATACATTTTGGGATGATCATTTGTTAAATATACTTGAGGTTCTTTTGGCTTAGACTTGGTGAACACAATTCAAAACGTATACACTGCATACACCAAAATGCATTGTGGGAATTGAAAAGGGGGGCTGTGTGAAACATTATACATTTACTCCTTATAATGCAAAACCGAATGTTAATCTTGATAACAGTGCCATCAATTAGAAGGAATGTTTCTCTTGGAGATGATGTTATCGTGGTGTAAATAAAACTGGGCAAAATTATAGATTTCAAACTAAATTAGGAGATTCTGGCGCAGCATGTTGCAAACAATGATTTAATGAAACCATTTCAACATGTGGCTGCAGCTAGATGGGCGGTATAGGATTACATGTATGTTAAGTGAATCCATATAGGCCACTGCATGGATACCGTGTGTGTGTTTACATTACAACGGTTTCTGTAGCGTCACCATGGCAGATGCACACACAAACACACACACACACACACACACACACACACATACTGTTGGTGTGGCATTTTACGATAGGACGCCGCAGTAAAACTGAGAGTACAGCATTTCCCCACGACAAGGGCGGCCATTCCTGATAAGGTCAAGTAGGTAGTGTGATACTTGGAGTGTGTGTGTGAGGGGTGATGGCAGCTTTCTGCTTCAGCTATACAGGGAAGGAGAGCGTCTGTCTCGCAACACGTCTGTCTCACTCCTAACCGAAGCGCATGCTGCACACACCTACAGTGTTCCAGTCGGCACATGCCAGCGGCGCTCACTGGCTACCGTGCCCTGCCTACAGCTGCAGAGAGGGCTTTGAACCTCATGGTTAGCAAATACAGCAGGAATCAAGCAGATAATGAAACCCGATATCCCCTCCTCATCATGCCCTGCTCCAACAGCGGCCAAGGCCTGCTTCTCCTCACACAAGAGATGCACTATTGAGAGACTTTCTCTCTCACTCTTTCGCTCCCCCTCATTCTTTTATTCCTCCCTGGTCCTCGTTCTGCCAGTCGGCAAGGCGAGATGCCAACCTCTCCCCAAAGCCGGGCAGAGTGCCCTCACCCTTTATGCAAATGCTTCACCACTAGCCCAACTCGCACATTCATTCTGTGCCCCCCGCCACCGTCACCTACTCCTCCATTCCTTCTTTTATTTCTTTCACCTCGCACTCCTTACTTCCTCGCTCTCTCTCTCTCTCTAACACATTTTCCCGTTCCTGTTCTCCATATTGTTGGTGCACTTCAACCATCCCTCCCTCTGCTTTTTGCTGCTTCACCCTCTCACATCTACCGATTGCCTGCACTCTCTCTCTGTCTCAATTGCTGTCCATCCTCCAGCATCTCTCACTCCACTCCTTTCACTGTGGCTCTCCCTCTCCACCGCCTTTTCTCGCTGCCTCTCTCTCACACAGCTTGACTCACCCGGACTCAAACTTGTACACTCATTCCTCGGCCATTGCCAGACAGGCAAGTGCGGAAACTCCCTTTACCCTCTCTCTCTCCTTTTCTTCTATCTGTCATTCTCTCTTACTCACACACACACACACACACACACACACACACACACACACACACACAGCCACTCATGCTGCAATTCATGGCCTGGTACTTCCCTTAAAGGGAAAGTATCTCTTCTATAAGTTACACATTTTCTTTAATTGCTGCTTTTTGTATAACCATTATATCATCTGTCAGTGTTTAAATTTAAATGTATAATTTGCAAGAAAATAGTTGGCATGTTTATTCATCCATTCACTGTGAATTATTTCCCTATCTTTATCTGACTGATTGCTTCCTTGATTGCTGAGCAGGGCATTAGTGGAGTGCACATATACTAGAGGTGCAGTGGTTTAAACAAGTTCTAGGTCACGTTTACACGCTTTAACAGCAGCCATTCATATTTTGAAAAGTACAGCAGAATATGTATTATTCCAAATAAACATCACAGCACACATAAATTCATGAGCGATGGGTGGGAGCGACACACTTGGCTTTGTGAAACCCTTTTAAAATTGTTACAGCTCATAACTCTTTGGTAGTCAAGCTGGAAACAAACAACAACGTTATCTTAGTGACAACAGAAATACCGACACAGGTTTAATGTAGCCCATTACTCTTGGTTGTTGTGTTGTTTTTTCCATTATGCAATTTTGAATCATTTCAAAGAAATCTGAACAAAACATCGTAGCCCGGTGACCACATTTTATCGTTTACAATAAAACACTGCAAATGTTTGTGGCATGGGAAACCAACCCTGCTACATTAGCATCCCATTTCCGCATCAGTGAGCTCCCTATCAGGAAAACTGAGGCTTGCGGATGTAATTCTGCTTATCATGTGAGCTGGAGTTTTGCCTGTGCTGAGTTGGCGCTGCAAGGGTTAAACGGTGCCCGCTCCCTGTGGCATGATATGAGCTGGGCCTTTGCCTGTGCACTCTGCCTTGTCTATGGTGAGTTGGTAGCATTGGAGGACAAGAGTGGGTGGCTTCTCCAAGTGGCTTTATATGTGACTACCCCTAACCCCACTGGGGTTAAAAGGTGTCTGTTCCAAATGGCTTCCTGAGAGAAGGGTCTTAATCTCTGCCACGCATGACAGGGTTTGGGTCAAAAGGAAGGCAGGCTCTTGATATGGCAGCAAGTTATACCTGACCCTAAGCTGGCAGTGTGAGGGTTAAAGGTCACTCATTTGGAGTGGCATTCCCTGTAGAGCAAGCACCATGCCAGGCCGGAAGAAACATAGGATGCATGCAAACACATGCAAGGCGAGAAACAAAGAGCCTCCACAGCCACACACACACACACACACACAGGGACACATGCGCACACACAACAACAAATAAATCATTTTGAAACTTTTATCCTCTCAAAACCAGTGCTTTCCTTTTTTAAAGAACCTCCAAAGCAAAAGCACGATGCAGACGGGCGCTTCTGGGAGAGTGCGTGTGTAGTTATCTCCTCTTGTGACCACGTCCGCTGACTTCCCCAGCCTAAACTACCACCTCGCACAGACCTCAGGAGCACCACAGCACCACAGGCAGACAGCCGTAAGTACATGTCCTCAGAGGGGACATAAAATGGTGGAAACCCACCTCGATAAAAAGGGCACCTCACAAACAGGCCAGGGAGAGAAAAAGTTCTGTACCACTGTGCCAAGCTTCAAATTAGGTTAGTGTCGATTTATAACAGAGGTGCTTATGTATTAAATATTTCACATTATCAAAAAATGTGTAGGCGAGAAAACTAAATCTCCAATTTTCTTTTCTTGAGTACATTATAAAATGTGTGAATCAAACAAAAGAACAGTATATGCTTTTTATGTTACAGTAAATGGTAATGATCATAATCTTAATAATCATACCAGATTGGTTTTTTTTTTACTTCTGCAGGACACTGCTCAGAAGAAGAAGCACTGTTGTCTCATTGAAAATATATAAAAAAAAAAAAAACATTTCTTAACTGCAATAAATATTCTACCGGCGCCGTGTTATTTTGCAGCGAATAGTACAGTGTTTATCAACTCTCAGCGAAACTGGTCTGGTATGAAATACCAGTCAGTCTCCATTTATAAACATGTGATTGTATGAATAGATAGTATCACAGAACAGTGAGCCAGAAGGAGCGAGCTGGACTGAAAGCAGCAAGAGCTGCCACGTCAGATGCTGCTGAGGCTTCTTGGCTGTCAGGAATGAATTTGCAGTGCTGTTGAGGGAGTTGGAGTCATCAGTCAAGCCTGACACCCCTGCTCAGTGTAGCCATCACCGCTGTCCCTCTGTGAGTCAACATGGATGGAGCTGCTCCATCAGCAACACACACACACACACACACACACACACACAGGCCCTAATAATAAAACGAGCAAATCCCTCTCTCCAGTTTGCCTGCCACACGCCAGAGAGGGCCTGCCCCGGGTCTCATCACATCCTGTTGGGATCACTTCTGGATTTACACGTATCATTTGGTTACACTCCTCACGCATTTGAATGAATATTTTGTTTCCCAAGAATCCGTACAGTATTTCAATGCTTTTTATTAAAAAAAACATTATTTTACTTTAAACTGTGACAACCAAATTGTAACAGCACTGTATGCAAAACATTTATTCACATGCACAAAGAGGACAGCCCAGTATGCTCCAGAGCCTGTTTCAAATAACTACATATAGGGAAATGTTGCAGGCAATATTCAGGCGCTCGGGCTGTCCAAAATAAAATCTGATGCAAAATAGGATTTGGCCTGATTTTTATTTAGGCTAGCTTTCCAATTCCTGGAGAAATTACATTATTGAATACAACAACGCCATTGTTTCATCACATTTTAGAGGAGCTTTCAGCTTTATATAATGTATGAGAGTACTGAGAGGACAATCAAAATGGGAACCCAGCTTTCAATCTGAAGGGGAGAGAAGGCTCTTGTGGAGAGATTTGATTCTCCAGATAGCACTTGGCACCATTTGCCTCCTCCGAGTACTGTAATATGGTTATGATACATTAGCATTCCTTCACATCACCAAAGAAACCCAATATGTGTATATCAAGCATTTTAGAAGAAGAGGGAGAAAAAGAGAAGGGAGAGGAGGGTGGGAGTGCAGAAGATGGAGAGTCAGGTAGAAGATTAGCATTAAGAGGCGATAGGGAGGAAAACGTTGCCTCATGAGCAGCATTCCAGCGGACAAAGCCTGGCGAATGGTGAAACTGTTTTAGATAGCCTGCGCTGTTCTCAGGAGAGGCAGACAGGGAGTTAGCAAAGTGGCTTTTAAGCTCACCAAATCCAACATATCCCAGATAAGACTGTAGCTCTTCCTGAGGGAACGAAAGAGAAGAGTAGCGGAAGGAGGCTGGAAAGAATGAGGTAAAATGGAGAATGAGACGGTTGTAAGTTAAAGACGCAATGAAAGAGCATAAGGAGCGTTGAGGGATGGGGAGAGAGTGAGATAGAGAAAAGCAGACAAAGATAAGCAAACACTCACTTTTGGGAAAGAGACGGAGGGAGAGGAAAAAAGATAGGAATGAAGTGAGAGCATATTTTCAGGTGGGCGCACATGTGAGCTTTGGTGTTGGTTGATCCTTTTTCATACAGTGCAGCGAATGAACCCAGAGACACTGAGCAGCCCTGCCCGCCTTTCCAGCAGCATTTTATCACCTGCGTGAAAGGCAGCTTGAATACACACCAGCCAATGTCATCAGTCTCTGCTCTGTCCCAGTTTCTTTTTCTTCTTTCGTGTTAATGCTGTATTTTGGATATTGTTTAGGCAACAAAGTGCAGAGGTGTAGGACTCCCTTGACAAACACACACATACAGAGAAGAACGACGGTGTGGTACAAACATTTTGCCTAAAAAGTTGTAGGATTTTTGATTTTCCATTTTCTGTCGGAAACAGGCAAAAACACGTAAGACACCCCAAACGGAAACACACTAAACCGTGTGTAGTTTCAGCCAAAGAGGGCATGCATGTGCTTACACCGATCAGCCATAACGTCCAGAGAGCATCGGCACCCTGACCGGTCTGCAGATATGCAGCCCCGTGTGCAACAAACTGCGATGGTCTGTGTGTTCTGACACCTTTCTACCAGAACCAGTATTAACTTTGTCAGCAGTCTGAGCTACAGAAGCTCTTCTGTTGGATCAGACCACATGGGTCAGCCTTCGCTCCCCACGCGCATCAATGAGCCAAGGCTCATGCCATGACCCTGTCGCTGGTTCACCGGTTTTCCTTCCGGGAACACCCCACAAGAGCTGCAGTGTTGGTGATGCTCTGACCCAGTCGTCTAGCTGTCACAGTTTGGCCCTTGTCAAAGTCGCTCACATCCTTACGCTTGCCCATTTTTCCTGCTTCAACACATCAACTTTGAGGACAAAATGTTCACTTGCTGCCTAATATCCACCCCCCACACTGGCAGGTGCCATGTCAGTGGTCATGATGTTATGGCTGGTGCATATTGGCACATATTGCTAAGTTGCATTCACCTTTGTTAGACTCACCTGTGTGGCTGCCTCTATAATTGTGTTTAAATTATTTTACTCTTCCGTGTGTTTTTTCTGCATGCATACACTATTTACTGCATGGTACATGCATGCGAATAAAATCACAGGAGACAGGTGCACACATACGGGCCAGAAAGCAGAGAGTCAACAAACAAGGGTCAGTTTTTAATCATCCCTAGTTTGTTTATTTAGCAGCGGTCAGGTTTTCACTTAGAAACCTCCCAAACTCCATTGCAAAACTCCTCCTTTTAGACTCCAGAGAGAGCGTTCAAACTGTATTAATTCCTCTTGCTGGGAAAAGGGACGGCCTTTTCCCGGAGCAATCCATAACATCTGAATATAAAAATAAATACGAAGAGCGGGCGCGCTCTCAACCCCAAAGTGAGGAGGGAAAAAACCTGCCGGGAGGTTTGACAGCGGTGTATGTTTTTCCTCTGTTTCACCAGTGTGTGGGACAACATTTTTCTCTGTGTAGTCACTCTCACCGTGTTGCAGCCCACTACCACCTTTTCTCTTTCTCCGTTTTTTCCCCCAATACATTTATTTATTGAGCCTCCCTTTTCTGTCTCTGTCTTCTTTGTCTTTACCCGCTCTCTCGCTCTCTCATTCCCTCTCTCTCTGCTGGACGCCCCTGTGCCAGTTAACTCACCACAAGCCAGAGGGAGGACCGCAAGAATGCTTAAATCAGCATAATTAGGCCTGTGTGTACTTTAAACACACACGTTTCCCCCAAGCCTGGACCCCTGCCACCCGTACACCGCTGTGTGCGCAGCCACGGCCCGTCTCTTTGAGTCAATAAACACAAATATATCAGCATTCACCCTCACACATGTTCACCCAGTATACACACAGACACACACGCAAATACACATGCAATAGACAAGGTGAAAAACTATGCTGTTTCCCTCTTCAATCCAACTTTATCCCATCTTTTGAAGCTACCTCCCTCGTATAGCTGTAACCCCCGCCCCCTGGGCCCAAACCACCATCACCGCACTGACACAGTTTGACCCTTTACACTGTGTTGCTGTGGGGGAGGAACGTAAATTAACTTAATATGGAGGCTCTGTGCTGAAAAGTTGCACGTCTATTGAAACATTTCCATAAGCAAGCCGGTAGAATTAAGCACGAGCATGCACTAAAACAATGGCAGAGCTCTCAATTGAGTTTGTGGTTTTTGTCCCACACACATCTGTATGTGTTTTAGGTTTCAGTGGTGCATTAACAAACAACTGCCTCTCAGCGAACGCAGGGTGCCCAGCTGCACATGGGGATTATCAGTAGTCATTACAGACCATTTAATAATAATCACCACCATCAAAAACAAATCAGTCCAAGCATGTGATATTTGGACGACCAATATCACTGGCTGAGTGGATCATATTAGTGAAGATGAGGACTGATTGGACAGTGTTTGGCATTCAAATGGTCACACAGGGATCCACACACTGTGAGCAGCTTATTACTGTTTGTGTCTACCTTTTTTTTCTGTGGGGCAAAGTGCGGCTCAACATACTGTTATGTGTCTGTGTGTCAGTGTCTGTGTGTGAGATAAGAGCGATTGCAGAGATGATGCCCATGAACTTACAGTATCAGAACACTCAGCAGAAACGTTTGAAACTCAGTGACTAAGCCTACTACAAAGGCATCCAATAAAGACATTACACTCCCTACCTTCAGGAGCTCAAACACTCGCAGCTCCCGAAGACGCTTCGGGTGCAGGCGGACGCTGCAAGAGAGGCCTGCACTTGCACGAATGCAGCACCAAACACATCGCAGCAAGGAAACCGAATCTCGTGAAAACACGAATTAGAAGAGGAGTGCCGAACATGAAAGGCCTGGTAGCCGCTCAACCTGTGGCCTTGTATGTTAATTTCCATTCTAAAGATATGCATGGAGAACAAGTAACTCCAGTGGTGGCTTTGGAAGCACAGCGGCATCACCATGGCGTTTATACGTCATTAAAGCAAAACGTGATGTTCATTTGATTTCCATTTTTAACATCACCCGACTCAAAAACAGATATTATATAGCCTCAGCTTACTTTTCTCCTGGCAAAACACTCCAGAAAGTGATCAGAACGCCACGCTCAGTTTACTTTGGGAAAATATTTTGTCAGCAACATTTGATCAAAGTGGTGTGATACTGTTTATATGAGGGTGCACGCTGAAAACTGGCTGCACACTCTTGTGTGTCTCTCTCCCTCTGTCTGTCTGCCTGTCTGTCTGTCTGTCTGTGTGTCTCCTTCTCTCTCTCACACACACACACACAGAGGCATGAACACACTCATTTATCTGTTTGCGCACTCACACAGCTGTGGATCTTGTGCAGGGTTCAACCAAGGTAAAGATATGGTATATTACGCAATGGCTTATAGATTTTTCCACCCCTGGCGAGCTGCCAGCGCTCGAGAGAGAGAGAGAGCGAGAGAGAGAGAGAGAGAGAGAGAGAGAGAGAGTGAGAGAGAGCGAGCGAGAGTGAGCGAGAGGATCAGAGAGCAGCACACTTTTTTCCACAATGTCTGACTCACTCACTGAATTCACTGGCTCCCTTGCAGTGACTTCAGGCCTCTATGACCAGTAGTTACGTTGCGGGAATAGGGCTGAACCAAAGCATATGAGTGTATGTGAGTGTATGTGTGTGTGTGTGTTAGTTGATAATACTGGGTGCAAAGATTGTTGATGCTTTTGCATCAAGTATCAGATACATTTATTAGGTCTGGTGGATATTTCAGCTACTGCTCCCTCAGGCAATGTGGACTGCTGCTGCTCTATATTAGTCTGCCTCTGCCACACACACACACACACACACACACACACACACACACGTCCACATGCACATGCACAGTGCAGGCAAAAAATAAATGACCTTTGGTTGTCATTCAACACAGTGGGGCGTCATGGCTATACAGTCAGCCCTATGCATTCCCATCAGCTACACTTTAAAGATACAGTAAGCATATGAAGACAAGTTACGTTTTACATGCAGAGCAGCAATTAGTAATCACTAAGGCTGTTTTTATTCCAAAAGGCCACGATTTTACTTTTTTAATGCTTTATGTTTTGAGGTACCGCACAAATGCATTTGACAAAACAAACTAGTCATCAGACTCAAATGCACAAATAAATCCCAAATAAAGGAATGCCTTTGACATGGAATACAAAAACTGTAATGTGCATTCATGACAGATATTTCACTGGAGAATACATCCAAAATGAGACTTGGAAGAGTCAGCAGGAGCAGCCCAATCTGTTTTGAATCAGACGCTCGCCTGTCAGGGTGATCAATCCCAGTGTTTTCTTGATTTACTTACAGAGTATGTGACATGCATATGTTAATGAAACTTGTGCGTTTTTATATCAGTCTTGTCCATATTCCCCCCGCCTGGATTAAGACGGCAGACATACTGTTCGCACACAAGGCCTAGAAATGCATTCATAGAGCTGATTTGGCATAGATCTTGTGCACCAAGGTTTCCCTTACTCTTTTAATTGGGCCCTTGATGCTCGACATAGGGTGTACTTCCTCTAATTAGCTATATCTATAGCGTATGGGAGGGTGTATGAATGCGTGCATGTGTAAAATCTTCTTTTGAGCAACTCCAAACTAACTAAGAGCTTTAATTTCACGCTAGGCTGCATTGTCCCATTCAGTGGGGTTACCCCCGCAAAACAAAAAAAAAAAGCCTCTGAGAAAATCAAAAAGAATGAAAAACACACCAACGGGCGACAGAGGAGGGGGATGGAGAGAGAGGGAGAGACAAACAACAACAACAACAACAACAACTGAAGCTCATCGCTGAACAAAGCAAATCTCTCTCTAACCGTTACTTCTCTTTTAAAGGGAGCTAATTGAGAAGGTGGAGGGGGTGGAGGAAGAGGAGCAGGATGAAGGTGAAGGGGAGTCTTTCCCAAGCAGCTGCGAGAAGAGCACAGAGCGTTGGCTCTTGCATCTTCTCACCCCTCGATTCCTTGTGGGTCCCTCGCGTTTCCACTGTCTGATCATCTCCTCACTGCTGCCAAACTAAAGTCTCGTCACAGTAAATGTCTGTAAACTGCGAGTTGTTGCACCTTTGATTCTTAAACCTGAGAAAAAATAATAGCAGTCTTGCGCAGAGAGGATATGCAATTATCAGTCAATCACACATTCATAGCACACACCTAATTCTTACCCACTGCCAAAAATAACATTTTATCGTGTAGTGAGCATTGCAACAACAAAGGCTCTGCGAGATAATTGCATATATTAAGTTCTGAAGTGCTTTCTACTCTCATGACAAAAGCTGTCAAAGGCCAAACACAGAGATGTCAGTATCAGCGCGCTGAAGTGACTCTGCTGCTCCTCCACCAGATGCCTGTCTATCTGTCTATAACATACGTGAGTGTTCAGTCTGATTTCAGAATGCGTGTGCTCAGAATCTTTGTGCGTGTGTGTATGTGTGTTGTATGGCTACACACACACACACACACACACACTATATCACAGACCAACATAAGACCGCTATAGGCGCCACCTGATTCCACTGGCCACAGTTCAGCCAAAACCTAATCCACACTAGGAGGCAGAGAACAGAGGAAGAAGGGGGGGGGGGGCTACACATATTCACATGGACACACACACACACACGCCCATCCATGCAGGGGACAACCCTTGTATTACCTTGTGCAAGTTAAGCATGATAAATCCATTTTCCAAGGGGCGGTCAGGAAGGCTGCACAGATAAGGGATGAGCAGAGCGCCACACTGCTGGATTTAACTCACCTCCGAGACAGATTCACACACATTCACACAAACACACACACTGACGCAGAGGGGGACCGCCCGTGAGGTACCCCAGGGTTTTCCTCTGGGCCTTATTCAGGCTCTTCCATAGCAAATGTTTAAAATGCTACAAAGAAAAAATAATGTGTGTACGTGTATCTGACAAACAGGATGCTCAATGTGTGATTTCAAATATCTGAACTAGTCATTTAAGCATTTTGAAGAGTCAACACATCCCTCACAGAAATCAAGTTTCTTTTTTTTTTCTTTCCGTGTAATCAAAATGTATTAAGACACAGTTTAACTGACATGTACGTGTTGTGCCATTTACCACTTCCCTGCACTCCTTCCTCCGTCCCATCACTCCGTCCCTGCCTACCAGCTCTCACTCTGGGCCAAGCAGTGTAAGGTGGACCTGGTCTGCCTCCAGCAGAAAGGTTGAATAAGTAAAAAGAACACAATGTACCCCTAGGTTCCGCCTGCAACCCACTGCCTCCCTGCCTGCCTGTCGTCCTGGCACAGTTGGCAGGCCACTTTTACCCTGCCTACCGTCCACTACACCAAACCTATTCTCCACTGCCTGTGCTGCGCCTACCAAGTAGCTCTGTGTGAGAAGGATTAGTGTGTGTGTGTGTGTGTGTGTGTGTGTGTGTGCGTGTACTGCAAAGTGATGCCGGTAAGGCTCGGTATGTTACCAGATCACGTAGGCCCACCTCGGCTTACACCAGCACCGCGGCCGTCACCATCCGGACCCAGTGAAACCAGAACCGAGGGCTGACGCAGGAGAGCCATCGGCTCAAAACGGGGCAGGAGTAAGAAACACACACACACACGTACTGCACGCACGCACACACACATACATGTACTACACGCACGCACGCACACACACACACACACACACACACACACACACAGCTATGACAGCCTGGTGTGGACTCAGGCCTTGAATGCGAGTTTTAATTAATTGAGTCTGGTAACTGATGGGTGAAAACAGGAAGACAAAAGAAAAGAAAAGTTAACTTAAAGAAAGATGTGTTTGGAGAAACATTTGGGACAGTATATAGATACTGCTTGCCCGGGCTCCACACATATTGCCACGCAGACTTTACGCTTCCCCATTTGCACTGATTCACAAACACCGATTTCTAAGAAAAATGCCTCTATCTCCATCACCAATGACTACAAATGATCCACTTTTTTTTTTCCTGTTGCTATGGCTGTACATGGCATGGCTACAGTATGTAGCTCTCACTGCATGGTTTCAAATGCTTTGCCAGTCCTGCAGGGCGAGCGAACTTCAAGGGACTCATTTGGTCTCCAAATCTAAAGACGCCTTAGTACTGCAAATGATTGGACATGAAGCTTATGAGCAAGAATCGAGGAAGAAAATAAGAACTTTTTTGTGTGTGTGTGTGTGTGTGAAGTTAAACAATCTCGGGCACAGTGTTAAACACACACACAGAAAGAGAGAGAGAGAGAGAGAGAGAGTTTGCAGCAAAGCTTCAGAAGTTGGCAGTGCTGGTGAGACGCGCTGTATATTAGCAGCCCACATCTAATTTGGATACTTAAGTGGAGTCTGAAATAATTGATTTCAAAACGCAGCACATAAAAGTTTTAATTAACGACGCCTCCGCGACCTTCAAACCGCATTAAAACTTTATGCAAATTCATTTCCGTCACGGGGAAGTGAAACAATGCCACGTAGCCAGTAAAACCTCCCGGTGCTGTTTGGCATGTGCACGTGTGCACACTATTGGCTGATCGTGTCCGTCACGTACCAGGCCGTTCCAGCAAAGCTTCCACCCGCATTAATAATGCACATTGCAGATTGTTTGCGCCACTTTTGCGTTGTTTTCTGTGATATGTGAATTATGTAGGCCTACACGACTCAGGTCGAAGGACACAGTCCTCGTGGAGTCATAGGACGACAACTACAGAATGGGCACATCATGCAGAGGTGTGTGCGCGCGCGTGTGTGTGTGTGTGTGTGCGCGCCTGGGTGTGGGCACACACACACACACACACAGTCAAACCACAGATCATTAAAACAGGCGATTAAAGCAAATTAAAGGCGGATGTTCAAGTCGAATTTAAATTACAGGTGTGAAACTGAGAGGTATAACCTATCACTCACACGCACGAGCAGGATGCACGGGCCGCCCCCCCCAAAGTTAATTTTTTTTTGCCTGCTGTTATCTCGCCAGCAGCGCGATAATCGCCTGCATGCGAGCGCAGGTTCTCGGGGAGCTGTGAGAGGACGCGCACAAGTCAGCTGTGTTTGATATCCTCCAGTCGGAGTGGGAGACGCACTAACGGCAGCCTAAGCGGATCAATATGTGCCGCGCATATGGGCAGCACGCGGCCACGCGGCGCTCGTGCGGGAGGATCTGCTGCCAATTAATTTTAATTAATGGAAAGAAAGAGGAAACTCGATGCGGACCTCTGCCTCGTACCACCAGGCTTGGAAAGTGATCTGTGCTAATATGCAGCGGGGCTGTCGGACTTATTTTACGGAGCGAAATCAAACAGACTATTGATTAGAAAACGTCTCGCTCGCTGTTTTAAAGCCCCCAGACGCCAGAAAGGTCAGGGGAGACAAAAAGGAACAGAGATGAGAACAGAATCTGCACGTTTCAAGTGCAGTCTATTTTGCAGCCGCGGCTTCTGACTCTTATAATTCTAATAATAATAATAATAATAATAATAATAATAATAAAAGATGTGATTAAATCTAGTTTTTACATTTGGACAAACACATGGGGTCAGAAGGCCTGAAATACTCCTGCACGTTCTCCACGGATCAAATCACACACCGTTCTGTTGAAGGAATTATGCTTCATCACACGTGACATGTAGGGCTAATAGTATCTTTTTCTTATTTATTTAGCAAAAAAAATATTATATTATTATCCCATAACGTACCAATGCAAAACGGCGTAACTCTGACAACAGGAGGGCTGCAGGCCGTGACCCCCCATCAGTGAAAGATGTAACCTACGAGATAAACAGCTGTGACTTCAGAAGGCAAAAATCATCATCCACATTATAAATGAATGCGTAAAAAGTATAGTGCACAAGCTTGATGGGCTAATTAGGTTTCTGGCGAACGGAAGCTCTTGACGCTTAGACAAACACACCGCACTGCCCGCTGACACGGATGCAAATGCTGGTGTTAAAAGGTCACATTCGGCCTGATCTTTAAAGAGGAGCTTCGTGGTAAAAAAGCTGCAACGTAAAAATACCCGTTTTGGCTCCCGGCGTCTCGGCCGAGAGGGAACCTGTTAACGCTGCATCCCAGAACACGGGGCTTCATTTCAAACGGCTACTTTACACACGCGTGTCCGCGTGAACAGCGCGCGCACACGCACACACAAACAAACAAACAAACAAAAGCAAGAGGAATAATTTAACAAGAAAGGTCACTGAAGGCTTGACCTTTGCTGCTGTGAGCTACAGAAAATATAGTCAAAGAAAGACGCGTCTGCTGCAGGGAGAAGCGCGGACCCTGCGTGGGATTATTTCTGTAGATATTAATGAATATAGTTTATTCTTCATAAAGTCCACGGGTGAGTCCGGTGTTTGACGTCTAGTCCGTCAGGTCAAAACTGACTGTCATTTCATTACAAAAGCGTTGAGCTGAATAGTCAAAGTGGAGATCTGATCTCAGTTCTATCTGATATTTGAAGATATTGTTTTGAGGCGAGTGGATTTAAACCGACAGCCGAACCAGCTGTGACGCGGCTCGAGCGGACAGATTCTCCTCCTGCCGTCGGTCCAACGGCGCGACGAGCCCAAACACAGGAGCTTTTTATTGCTTCTTTAAAAGTCAGCTGTGTTTTTGTGGCAAATCAAACTGCACGCGGCTCTCGGGGACTCCCCCAAAAAAACAACAACAACAACAACAACAAGAACTTTGCTGCTGTCGTTCTAAAAGCCGCAGCTGCAGCCGTGAACACACGGTGAGACCCTCCAAGCCCCCGGCAGCCCTCCTCCGTCACCAACACCGCCTTCGTCTCCAACAGAAACGGTCCCACAGCAGGTCGGCGAGCCGCGGTCGGACTCGACCCGCGGTTTCTCGCCGCCTCGGGGCCAACTGTCAGGGCGCCGAGCCCCGCTTCCCCTTTCTCTCCAACCTCCGTTTTATATCAAATAGATTTGGGAGAAGCGCCATTTTCTCTCCGAACCCTGCGCACCGAGCGAGACGCGCAACAAGAAAGCCCGCTGGAGGAGGAGGAGGAGGAGGAGGAGGAGGAGTGCCGCTGGGAAGAAAGCGGGAGAGAGAGAGAGAGAGAGAGAGAGAGAGAGGGGTTAAAGAGTAGCGGGGGAAAGAGAGCAGAGCTGGAAAACGATCCTTAAAACGCAACAAATGACACGCAGCAGACAGACAGACAGACAGCACTGGACCCACATACAGTAGAAAGTGTTCCGGGGGGGGAACGAGCAGCAGAAGAGGAGGGAAACGGCGACGTCCTGTTCCATACCTGTGTCAGGCAGTAAGGGGAGTACATGGCTGCGTCTACAGAGGAGACCTGGAGCTGCTGCTAGTAAAGTTGGATGGAGGTTCGCTGCGGTGCCGCATCGCAAAGCCGCTGTGGCTCAGTCCAGGCTGTAACCCCGCCTCGCTCACAGTGAAAGCTCCGCGCTAACTTTAGAGGAAACTTTTCTCTGCTCTCTCTCTCTTTCTCTCTCTCTCCCTCCCTCCCTCCCTCCGTCTCTCTAACTCTCTCTCTCTCTCTCTCTCTCTCTCTCTCTCTCTCTCTCCCTCTCGGCTTCTCTTTCAGATCGACATAAACCTAAACTGCATTTAAAATGATCATCGGCTTTTCACAGTAAAGAAAAAAAAAACAAAAAAAAACAAACACACACAAAAAAATAAAGAAACAGCGCTTCGATGGCAAACAAAGCAAGACGAAACACCAGAGAGGAACCGCACGAGAGAACAGTGTCCCTCATAGTGCGCACGTGAGTGGTGAGTTCAGCCGCCTCGTCGCGTTTTAGAAAATTCATATGGCATATCTGTAATATGTCTACAGTATCTCCATCTGGATGCACAGTGTGGTGCATCTGTAGCCACCATGCTCACATTTATTACAGGACCGAAATGTGTTGTGAGTGAATGACTGCATTCTTTTCTTGCCTCCCTCTCATGCCGCAAACAGTTAGTGATCGTTGTTTTTGGGGGGGGGGGGGGGGGGGGGGGTGGTGTTTGTTTGGTTTTTTTTTTTTTTTTTACTTAATCTCATGTTAACATGACAAATAAATTCAATTCAGATGTCTATCTATGTATATAAGATAGGAAGGCCAAAGCTCCAGTTTAGACAAATTTAACAAAAGTTTAAATTTTTGCCGCACAACTGATAGCTTGTCTTTGGTACTGAAGAGCTGAGCCAACGCTGACTTTATGGTATTTTGTTGCTCACAGTACTGTTTATCATATTGTGGTATCAATTTAATATTCCAAAGAAACCTCGTGACGCTGTTCTGTTGAAAGATTTAAAGATCTAGAGCATGCATACGGTACATTTTGGACTTTACAGTGAACAGCTTTAGCAGTGAGTACAGAGCAGAGGAGGCAGATTTCCCAAATTTGTCTCTTTCAACTTTCATATCCTTTGCTGTTACACAAAATGCAGAAGTAAACCAAAATGGGACCAAAATAGAAACAAAGGTTTGAAATTTACAACCGAGATTCTGCAGCGGTGCTTTCCTCGGGCCGGCAGCAGGAGGGTGACACAAAGCTTTCAACACACAGTAAACTGGAAAGTGTCTGTAAGCGGAGGAGGCCCCAAATTCTTACAGCGACCTGAGCGTTTGTTATTGTAAATTAAAAGTGTGCAATGGACAAAGTGTTCGATGCAGCGGAAACATCAGCTCGAACGTGGGCCAGAATTGTTTGTCTTTAACTGAATTCATTTTACGAGGTCTCACGGTTGGATCTGAGGCCCGACGGCTTCACTTTGGCTGAGCCGCACCGGCGTACACTTTGGGTGCGAGAAGCACCTTGTCTGCTTTATGTTTCCTATTGGACGAGCATTCAAATATTCTTAATATTGCCGGGGTCCTCCTCGAATGCATCCAAGGAACTAAACATGTCCAAAGTTATTACAGCAAGTTAATTTACTGTCTGAATAATTTATTCTGGTTTTCTCCTTTTTAATGCAGCCCAAGTCATATTCTACTGTATACGTATACGGAGACAAAAGATACCTGAACTGGGACGACATGGTCTAAACCAGTTTCATTGTGACTTCTATTGTATGGAAGCGATACACTCTGTTTCTAATCAGGCTTGGCTTTATCCTGGCCCGCTCCCTGCTCCTCAGCCTAATCAAACTCATATATGCAGGCAGAGTGCCTGCAATTATACATAAGCCCCTGCCTTGTGCATGTGTGTGAGTGTGTGCGCCCGAGCATTGTGAGAGTGTGTGGATGTGTGTGTGTGTGTGTGTGTGCAAGGGTGCAGTTTCGGGGGTTGAAGTCACTGCAGTGCTCGAATGCCAAGTTTTTCAGGGGGATATGAAGCTGTGCAGCTTTACGAGACCTCAGCCTATGTCGGCTACTTAGACCCTCACACCACAGACACACATGCATATAATGTGCACAGTATACACGCACACACACGGACACACACATATACGTACACGGACACAAATGTCTTGTGGTCAAAGATACGTTGGCACAAGCAACAAGAAAAAGGATTAGATTCAGAAAAAAACTAAATAAAAGTGCAAGAAAGTGAAGCATATTGAGGTGTAGTCTACTCCGTTCCCAAAGCCTCTCCTCTTTCCAAACCACACCCCAACACGGCACAGGCCCAAACCCCAAAGCCTTTGTGTGCTACTTCGCTTTCCCTCTTTCTCTTTCTGTCTTCCCCCTTTTCTATTTCTACAAAGTGCTTTTTAGTGACCTTTGCCTCTTTTTCAATCTCATATTATTTTGCTGTCCCCTCTCCCTTTCTGCCGTCTTAATCACACACAACGTCCCTTTCGTCTGTCTGACTTCCCTGGCCCGTCTTTGTCTCTGACTGCAGCCTGGGCCGAGACGTCCATCTCAGTATTCAGCACAAGCGCTTGGCCGTAACAAACAAACTACAGTAACCACGGGAGTTGCAGAAAACTGACGCTCAGGTTTTCTTTCCAAACTCTCTCTCTCTGCCTGTGATCAAACACATCCCGTCTGATCATCACCTACGAAGCCCCTTGAGTGCACAGGGCTCTAGTGGTTTCTGAGTTTGCCATTAAAAAGCACACGAGAAAACCATATGGTGTGTCTAAAGTTAGCATGTTGTGGTCTCCCATTGACACACAGTACTGCCCATATACTTGCTGTTTACCATTGCCCGTGGCTATGCCATTAAATATTGAAAGTGATGTAGCATACTGACACTGCCATTAGCATGCTGAATGTGTGAGACAGGTGGTTGAGGCTGCCTTTCAAACGGCAGGAAATATGTGAACGGAAAATGTGTGTAACTGTACCGTTTACTATGGCGTACAGTGTAAATATTGTTTGAGTAAGCTGTTTATGTGTGCTCTGGGAGGGAGCATGGCAGTCAAATGCATACAGGAGTATGCAGTCAGAGAGAAATGGCTGACTGGCTAGAACGGCTAACAAGCATAACATACACAGTGTGCATCCTTGAGACTCTGTGGATCTGTTTGCAATCTGAGTGTATGTGCAGAGCAAGTGTTATGCCTGCTGCTTTTTATGGGTTTACTGTGTGCAATAGCTGCATATACGTTTTATTCGACTGGTTTGGATTACTCCCTTTGAACCGTGTTTGTATAATCAACAGGAAGACAACTTATGGATTCATTTTTCTAGACTGATGTCATCATCTCCTAATTTAAGCAGTAAACTCAACACACAGGCCAAAGGAGCAGTTTCCCGGGACATCTATAACAGTTGTCTATAAACTCAACCATGTGCTGTTTTTACAAACATATGAAAATGACCACATGCAGAGCATGTCACACACACAACGTGTCCTGCAAAAGAATCTTGTATCTTGAGTTGTTTTATTTTGTTTTAACTGGTTTTTGTCCTCCACGTGAGGAAAATGTGCCCAGACAAAGCCAAACTACTACTACGCTTAAATAATATATTGTAAAAACACACGTCACCAAAAACGTGACATTTTGAGGAAATATGGTATTTTTTTGCAGGGCACTGTTGCCACATGTCGGCACAGTCGACACCACATGAGTCCAGGGCATCCATGAAGACATGAGGGACATTTAACAGGAAGTGGATATATGAGCATGCTAACAGGCAGAATGTCAACATTCAAAAATCTGTGTATTTCCTGAACACATTAACCCATTAACACATCAGCCTCCAATTCAAGATGTGAAGAATGAAGATAATATAGTGGTTAATATCCCCATGGTGAAGTCTGACCCTGCAGAAATGATTCTGCAACATGCACTGATGAATCTTTTGTATTCTGAATGCCCTCCTCCTCTCAACTGGGGTAAATCTTTATAAAGGAAAAAAGAGATTATTTTTAACAGACTGGGCTTGTTTGCGTTTCCAGGAAATAAATCTGTGAGACATCAACATTACAAGGACAGACGTAGAGAGCTTGTGTGTGTGTGTGTGTGTGTGTGTGTGTATATACCCTATATGTATCAGACACGAGGAAACATTCAGGCATCCCTGGGCCTCTAGAAGGATCGTCGTTCACCAGGTATGTGTCAGTAGCCTAAAAAAAAACAAAGAGATGGTTATTACTTATAATTGTATCAACTGAATCATACAGCAATTTTGTCATAATATTAACAACTCTCTTAGGAAGCACATCTCACTTATTTTGGCACCAGAAATTCTAGCATTTGCTAATTGAGTGGCTACTTAAACTTGTTGCTTTGTACGAGGTTCCAGTAAGACGAGTAGACTTGCAGTGAATTTGGGGACCAGTACAATATACATATTAAAACATTGTACACAAACATTTACTCATTTAATTTTTCTGTATTTAACAAAAATGCAATCTTATATCGGACATGTGTTGGCCTATCTACACCAGCCCTGAGAAAAAAATGTAGTTAAAACAACACTTGCAATTTCACAAAATTCTGAGAATTAGTTCAAATCCAGAGGAACATCTGTGACCCAATCAAATGTGGATTTTCTTGCTTCCCCTTTGAGATGACCCTAAACTGTACCTGTTCTATATGAGACTCTTATAACCCCTACTGGTTTGATTTCTCCACAGAAAGCGCAGTGCCTAACAACTCTTGCACTATACATCCCCAGCCAGACTGTCTGTAAGTACCAGCGTGTGTGCATGCATGTGTGTGTAAGTGTGCATTCAGGGTGCTTCATTTGTATTCTAAGTAAAGCAGGCAGGGTTCTGGCAGGGCCCGGAGCTGTGAAATGGGCTCTCCTTGCAGTTCTGCCGTTGATTGGATCAACCTATCCCACTCTACTTAGCCGAAGGGAGCCCAAATCCCACAGCCGCTGTGCTGTTCTGTGAAATCCTATTTCATTTCACAACTTTAACGGATAAAAAAGCGTGCGCACACGCTTGTGCCAGCCTGAGACCCCATGCCACATTTATTTAGCTGAACAGGAGCAGAGAGAAAACAGTCTATCTGGTGTGTGGAAACATTTAAACGCACATGCATATAGTCTCACCCTCTTGAAAATATAATCACCTGCACCTATATACATTTTCTTCCATGCCCACGTGCTCTCGGCTTCGCACACAAACACACGGCAGCACACCACATGCACACACCAATGCACACGTGCATGCCACTTACGCAGACACACAGACACAAACCCCATAATAAGAGCCAGACATTGGCAGACCACACAGCCCTGAGTTGTGGTGAAAACAAAGGCTATTCATATCCTTCGCAATGAGAGGTCTGTACAGCTAACTCTCTTTCTCCCTCTCTCCCCGTCTCTCCCCTCAGCTTTTTATTACAGATAACTCGCAAACCTTCCATTTTTCTGCAATTGTGCGATTTCTAATCATCTTTATTAGTCCATAAACATGTTTTTTTGTTTTCTATTTCTAGTCTCTTTTTATAGCCTCCAGCTCCTTAAGGGGGCAACACAGTGCCCATTGTTGAGTCTCAAGAAGAGGACGAAGCCAGGAACTGAGTGAGAGAGGCCTGCTGATAAGACTGCAAAGCATTGTGGGAATGGGGTAGTGTTCCTGCAAACATACACATGCATGCTGATACACACACACACACACACACACACACACACACACACACACACACACACGAGACAAAATGCAAACACTCAAAGTCTGCCAGGCCACATGTGTCTGATAATTAGACGATGCATCTGATTGGCCGGTGGTCAGACTAATGGCTTGCATCCACGGCACCTGTGTGGAGGTCCGCAACCAGCACAAGCCAGCCGACTACCAGTAAGCAGACCACAATGCATCAGGTGTTCTGGAGCCTCTGTGATTGGCTGTCCCTGGCCAGAAACAGGGTCAGGTGCACCAGCAAGCCTCCTCTGATTCGTGGAGTCTGACCCATAAAGCTGCGGGTGGCAAAGAACTGTTTTCATTGGCTGCTGCTGCCTCATTCTGCTGGTGAACGGGTGTCTGGGAGGATGGCACTGGGACAACTGGTTTCGCTGGGAGTGTGTGAGGAAACATAATAACTATTTGAAAATCACTTTGAACATAAGTAGCCCTTACAGAGAATCTCAGTATTACTCACTTGTCCCAAGGAGCTATTGTGCTCCAACAATACATCATTTCATATTAACAAACCAACAAAAAAAGAATTTAAATGCCCTCTTTATGTCAGTCAAAGAAACAGGTGTTGATGAACCTCCATCCCATTGTGCAACAGTGAATAACATGAAGCTAATGAATAGGCTAAGCTCTGTACCTGCCACTGGGGAGGCCAGAACATACCGACTCCCTTTGTAGTAAACCCCAAAAAAACTCTAGGCCCCCAAACACTGTCTCCTGCAGCAATGTATGAATTATATATTGTGCTATATATATAGAACATATGCCCGGCCCATATGGCCAGCCCTGAGCGAAAAAAATCTCAAAGCCCTCCTTAATTAACATTTTAGAGGGAAGATTCGGAGGCGGGAGATTGAGTCAGTGACCTATTTGGAGTCCATCATCGCCCAATGCAAATGTGTTAATTGAGACAGATTTTCCCACTCCACAAATATGTGGAGTGGGGGATGCGATGTTGGATTTTTTTTTTTTGTCTGAGCCATCTGATCTAAGGTAGGGGTATAGAATCTGTTTTACGCTGCCTTTCCTGCTGCCTCCACTGACAAAAGAAGACACTTCTCTTTCACTTTCTCCCTCACTATCTCGCACAGTCTTGCCTTGGCTCACTTTCTATCTGTGTCTCTCTCTCTCTCTGGGTATATGTGCTGACGACCATATGGCCAAATTCTTTGGAGGTGAGATCTCCGAAACCTGCTCACACACCCGTGCGCACGCACACACACACACCTCCACAGAGCTTTGTGTATGAACGGCCCTGATGGTGGAATTTGTTCTCAGATGGCTCCATTTTAAAGCACATGAATGGCAACATATCAATGATCCTCCTCTCTATCATTCTATCCCTCTGTATCTCACATTTGCAGTTACACACACACACTAATTCACCACCTACACACAAAAACTTAACACTGCTCACACACCTGGTGCAGTCCTCTTGTCGTTTCCAGAAAGCATTTATTCTGGCTGCTGCACAATCATCACCCAGTCAGACCATCAGCGCTGTCAGTCCATCATTTACAAACCATAATTATTATCACCACCATTGTGTCTGAAACGCCTTTTTTATCATCTTGATTTAGTGGCTGAAAATAACCAAATGCCAAGTTTAAGGCAAAGGATGAAAATGGGGGGATGGAGAGAGAGAGAGAGAGAGAGTCCAGCCAACCTGCGTGAGATGGCAACCACTTCAAAGATGCACCGGCGATCTGTTCCACGGTGTGTGAGGGGTGTATGAAAGGCAGAAATGGCCGCCGTGTGAGTCCCTGCCAAAGCTACCTCGGGAGAAATGTTGGAAAAATACAGTTTTTCACACAGCCATCTCAGGGGGGTGAAGGGGAAAATGGGGAGAATAAGAAAGATGAGAAACCGAGGGGCTGCATTAAAAAGAGAAGGCTAGATAGATGGCTGAGCCGAGTGGGGCTAATTATTTCACTCCACTTGTGGGTCCTGAAGGTTTTGTTGGGTCAGAAGTATAGCCAAGATGCGGTGCTGAAGATTGCATTTGGCTTGATTGTGCAGTTGTGTTTTACACAACAGTAAACGGTGGGATTCTGGAGAAGGCATGAGGCACACGGTGTAAGCAGTTTCTTTTAAGGAGGCCTGACTGCAGGAAGCAGGGGCACAATATAATATCAGATGACTTAAGCAGAAAAGTTTCGACTTGTGCTGGAAGTTCAAACGTGTGTGTGTATGGGTGTGTGTGTGTTTGTGTGCGTGCGGTTCAGATCAAAAGGTGCTTATATGCAAATCAGCTGGATGAGGTGAAACCTGTGAATACCTGACTAATAGATGTGAAACTACGCCAGCCCTAACAATACCTGTCCCCGACTCCACGTAAAGATATAGGTCCTTTTACCAAAACTGTTACGGTGAAACAAGTTTGAACAGAGCACACATTGTGACACACCCCAAGATTCGCTTGGCACCTCGCCTGTCAACTACTGATCTTGCTCGACAGGCTGGCCTTTGGATAACACCATGCCAATTGTTGCACTGAATTTCCCGGGCTGCAACATTTCGCCGCCACACTGCTTGCACCATGCGCCACCTCCGTACACGAGGTAACCCAATGCCACTGGCACCCCTTTTCCTACACGGATCCTTATTCAAGCTTTTAATATGGCCAAACCACAAGGCCTCGCCACACTGTCTATGTGCATTTAACAATGAGGTTTGGGCTGGTACAATCAGCCCTTTGTGTCACACAAGGACTGATCCATGGGGAGATTTTCTTGTGGTTATGGTTCTAATACGGCAGAGTTTACCGCAAAGACCAGGAAGCATAGAGTTACAGTACAAAACACACACACACAGACACACTGAGTATGACTCAATAAAGCAGCTTGTTGAGCTCGTGTAAAATGCCTCACCCACTTCCAACTCAACTGAAATGATACTTTAAAAATGTATTTAATAATATGGTAAGGTTCACGCCCACATCCCAGCTTGGCACCAATAACAGTCTTGGCTTTGATTTGACTGACAGGTTCTGTGGTTGGCAGGTTTTCTCTGCAACAACCGCAGCGCAACCAACTGTGAAATTATAGGCCCACAATCAAAACAGAATGAGGACTGGGATTTCACTGCCAATTATCAACCATTGTCTAATAGTTTGCTTACCTTAAGGAACATAGATGGATGATTGGAGAGCTTATATCCCAAATCACATGTGGCCAGCAATATGAAATTTTGAACCGCTTGAAGCCTGCCTGTGTTGTTGTGCAGGTATGACAAACATTTTTTGACAGGTGACCTCCGCAATAAAGTTATGCAATACTGATATTTAAAACACATGGTGATATGTATTCACATCCTGTTGATGTGACAGAGCGTGCTGACAACGTGTCATTCATCTTCAAGTTGCTCAGATGCTTGATGACAATAAATGAGCGCACAGATGCTCTGTATGATATCACTTCATACAGGACACTTTTGCTTATTGCTGATGACTCTGAACATCCCCTCCAGTCTGAATTTCAGATGATGTTTTTGGGAGAACGTATACTGTAGAACAGCACTGGCAAACAAAAGTATAGGGATTTGTTGTGCAACACGCAATCAATAACATCGAATAAACAGCAGTAAATGCCAGAAGTCTGTATTTACATAAGTTGTATTAACTTGTGCACATATTTTGCTGTATTGCTGGTGATTTGTTGTGCAGTGTGTTGTGTTTATTTGTAATGTTTCTATTGTGTTTATTGTCTCTAAAGACATTTCAAAATCATGTCCAGATAGTCTTTCAATTTATATAAACCATCACATTTGATTTAATACAGGAAGTAATACTATTGATGTGCACTGTGAAACTGCCTGGTCAACTGTTTAAAAAGCTACAATATTGTGTTGCTAAAAAGAAAATCTGAATAAGTCCTAATCATTTCCATATTGTATTCTTCCCTTGAAAATGTTCAAAGTTCCCATCATCACCTGAGACTATTTTAACAGGTCTCTCTTACATAAAGACCTCAACAGTGCAACCCTGTAAGTTATGTCAAATTAAAAAACACGTGACACACAGCACAAACTATGCCACCTTTACTGTAATCTGTTGAGTTAATGTAGGTCACAATTTCAGGTCATTGTAATTACAATTTTAGGCCATTATAATATAAAGGCTTTGACCTGCAGACTGTTTAATGTCAGATGATCCTATCTGATGCTCTGAGAGAGGAAAAAAAAAAAAGCAAGCAAGGAAAATAGCAAACCTGCAATAAGCAGTAAAGTAAAATATCATAATTATGCCTCTAAACGCTGCAGGATTTTAAAAAGATAATTAGATCCCCATCATCATAAGACCAGAGATTCCTTGTTTTGATTTTCTGATCAACACTGAAATGCTATGACGTGCCTTTAATCACGCCAAGGCACCCTCAGCACTCGTTCTGGGGGCATAAAGACGGTCTGTGTGTCACCTCACCTCCCCACCCCCCTTGTAGTCGCTGTAAAGTGTCATCAACTACGCAAATGAAGGGCCCATTGATAAAAATAAATAAATAAATAAATAAAAAAACTAAACAAAAAGAAAAACCAGCAGCCGCCTCAGACAGAAAAGACACAGTCCGGGTACAAGGTGGAGGACGGTGCAGCAGCCCTGCGCCACACGGACGTATAAAGATGCTTGCAGAAGATCATCATCATCATCATCATGATAATAATTATAATGCCGCCCACATGCCATCTCTATATGCTGGTCGCATGTGCGTTTTATTCCGTTTTGATCGGAGCAGCGCGGGAAGCTCAGCTCTGTCAGTCGGTGTCTGCAGGGCCACTCAAACGCCTCTGCAAACGGTTCAGCCTGCACATTGTTGACCCACCAGTCAGGCTTTCAATTAGGAAAGCAGACTTTCTATATTGTGTCAGAGATATCATTATTACAGCAGGGTGTCTTTGAGGAATGATTTAAGGACATTTCGTGCAAATGTGAGAGTTTTTTTTTGTGGTTAAAAAAAATATAGAGCTGCATTAAAATACATTGTTGGGGTGCAAGTAACATGGGGCAGTCGGCATGTTCAATGTTTTTGGTTAATCAGAGTGAGTTTAGATGCTTTATAATAGACAAGCAAGGTGCTTATTTACATAACACACACACACACACACACACACACACAGGTGTGTTGTATCGTCATGGCCTCACACACCACTGCCAACTCTCACTCTGCGTGTCCAACAAAGTGCTGATCCTTTACAAAGAAATAAAAAAAAAATTCCCAAAAAGAAACCCCTCCGCAGGGATGCAGTTCAACACACGCAGTGTTTGGTTTACTTTCAGTCCTATAGACTTTACCCTATAGACCCGACAGAGGGGAACTATTGAGTTACACAGCACGTACCATTATAGCGTGGGGAGATCTGCCAACCGTCTCAATGCCCCATTTTCCTTTAAAAGTTCAGCTTCCAAAAAAGTGAGAGAGGGAGCGAGGGGCTGAGGGAGGAAGACTTGGTCTCTTCTCTGTTGCCGGAAGCAAAAAAAAAAGAAAAAAAAAAAGACCTTTAAACAAGTGGGCCTTAGGCCCAGATAGAAAAAAAAAACACACACGCTCTTTCAAAAGTGGGTCCACTCTGCAGGAGCCGGGAGGACAGCAGGACAGCAGCTCCGAGCCCGCCGTCTACCGCCGCTTGGCCTCTGATGCGCCCATGTCCCGCAGCTCGGAGTCAGGCAGGCGTCTGCGTCAAAGTCCCGAGGTGCGTCCTTCGGCGGCCAAACTTGTCCAGCAGACTGGGAGGAGAAGGAGAAGGATACAACCCCTCCCCCGATATAATACTAAGAGCACGAATAGAATTAGCGGACGAGAGAGGCGACGCAGAGTAAGTTGTGTTTATGTTTCTCTCTCTCTCTCTTCCGTGTGCAGCCTCCGCAGTCTGGCGGCTTCTGCCTGCAAAACGTGTCCAAAAGCGGCTGTCTGCTGCGCCGCGCTTCCGATCTGTTTTACCCTCGTATATCTCTCTCTCCCTCTCTCGCTCGCTCTCTCTCTCTCTCTCTCTCTCTCTCGCGCTCCTCTATCTTGCTCCAAACACACGCAGACGCGCGCACACGCACGCGCGCGCGCGGTGTTACACACAAAACGGTGGAGGGGGGGGGGGACACCCCTGGTCCCTCGCCGCCTCCTCCTCAAAGCTGACGAGATGAAAGAGCAGCTTGCAGTTTATGCTTCTTCAAAAATCTCTGCAGCCTCTCCGGCAGCAGGACGTAGCAGCTACACGTAGTCCGGAGACCTGAGACCTGAGACCTGAGACCTGGACGCTGCGGCAGCGACGACTTCCCTCCTCCCCCCCCCAAAATATCAGCCAGTCAATAACTCACCTCGCCAGCGTGCGACCTGTTCACACACACACACACACACACACACAATGA
>JAVQJF010055548.1:0-33517 GCA_036023855.1 Gadopsis marmoratus | reverse complement strand
ACTGTGTCCCCATCGGTGTGTGAATGGGTGAATTAGACTACTGTTCTAACTTAGATTACTGTTACAGCGCTTTGGGAACCGGTTCGGTTGAAAAGCGCTATATAAGAAAGAGTCCATTTCCCATTTTCCTCACATCCTGGGTTACTTGTAACACCACTTCAGGTAAAATGTAACATATATTAAAAGTGGACATTTAAAACGTGTTTTAATAGAAACCAACACCTACATGGTGCTAACTTGTGTTGCAGTGTGACATCAGTATGAGAGTTCAAAATATTTCCCCCTCCTTCTTTAGGGTGGCATCCTCTTCCATGTAGCCTACTACAGCACAGGATGTTCGCATTGTATCAAGTTACTGATGCTCTCATTCCTGTGGCTGAGATCATGCGGCCAAGGGCCTGTTTCATATTTGCATATAGGGAGTGTAAGTACATTGATTTGACTATCTTTTAACGTGGGGGGTTGAGTGTCACAGCAGCAGCGGTACAAGAACAGATAGTATAGAGACATCTACTTAAAAAGGAGCATGTAAAAACACAAATCAAAAGTACTAATTACTATGTACACCAACATAAAAAGTAATGCATCCAAGCGTTTTGTAAAGCACCTATATTTTTGTGAGTGTTCTGTTATAAGGCTTTATAACAGAACACTCACAAAAATAGCTTACAGTAACTATAAAGTGCATTGAACCATAACAGTCGGGGAGGGGACTACAGAAATTGAACTTGAGAGAAATAAATTGGGAAATCTGAGGTCTGCAGATAGCAGTGTGAAAGGATTAAAGATCAGTGCCATAGCAAAATGTGGGTATAATATTGTATGTGGGCTACAGTGTATGTGACGAACCACAGTCAGCAGGGACGGGCAGGCGGAACAGAAACCTCGAGCTGCAGTTTCCTTCAGAGCCTCCTAAACGTCACGGACACACGGAAGCGGTCGCAAATTTAAACAGCCATCACATCAACAATAAACGCGTACTTTCACTTTACGGGCTGTTTGATGAGTCATTAATTTATGGAAAATTAAGAGAAAATCGTAGCGGATTTATTGAAGGTGAGATATGCACACTGTTGCTTGCAGTACTTTATCTGCTTCACGCCGCTAGCTGCAACTTACCATCACCATCGATTTTGAAGCTGACTATTGCCTGGAAAACAATCTGGTCCATAGTCATAGCGGTTGTTTAAGGCCCTAAATCTGACCAAACTGCATGTATAGTCTTACAGTTACATTTCAGCATGCATGGGGTTATTACGATTTTTTAAAAATATATTGCACGTTTCAGTCTGTAAATTACTGGCATTTGCATGCTGCAATATTAATAGTGCACATATTACTGCTAAGCTTCCTAAGCACTTGAATATCGGTACACCTTCCCACCGTTGCAAGATTGTAGTCCAGAACATAGACATCCCCGTGCAAAACCCACCCTTTAAATATTAACAACAGTATGTAAACATGGAGGCTTTTATTGCTTTCCAAATAATAATAATAAAAAATATGCACCTGCGTTTTCTGTCTTCCTCTGCAGGCTAGGGTGTTTATGTCGGCTGTATTTTCCCCCCTCTGCTTTTTTAAGCAAAAGTGATAATATTATTTTCTTTATTGAGTAATAATCTTTTTACTGAAATATTTGAGAACGTTTTAAAGCTGTTATGAGTGCATTTGACAGGTTTAATCCTTAGAATTAAATAACTAACTATAACTAATAATTAAATAAGAATTACATTAGAATTATTGCTTGTAATTATAAATAATCACTGTGTCCATGCAGGGGTCATCAAACAGGGGTAATAAATATATATGACTAAAAATGACTATCCATAATTACACTATATGTGCATTAGAAAAGTGTGAGTGATTGTGCACATTAGATACAGTTATTAAAATTATAATTAAAATGCATACTTTTAACATATTACATATTATTTCACCATGTTAAGATGGGTGTGTAGTTTTACATTGTTAATATGATCTATATTATCTTTTAATCAGCTGTCACAGTTTAAGAATGGCAAATTGCATCATATTTCAAATTTACCAGACACAAAACATAAGATTTCATTTTTGCTGATTTATAACAATTGCAAGAAAAAAGACAATTTGCTCTGTTAAAACATTTGTTTTGTTTTTTGTTTTTTCAAGACAAGATATTTATTATGTTTTAAGACATATCTTTTGAGTTGTTTCTATATATCACTGCATTCAGGTTGAACAATAATCTTTCTCAATTTGTTCTATCTATCCTAGAGCAGAATGTGATGTTATCAAATGTCTTGTTTTGTCTGACCAAAGGTCCAAAACCCAATTAAATTTACTGTAATGTAAGACCAAGAAAAGCAGCAGATTTTAACATTTTAAAACCTCGAAACATCAAATGTTTGATTATCATAGTTGCCAATTAATTTTATTTAGATTGATTAATCGTAAAATTGTTGCAGCTCTAACATGACCTAACTATTGTTCTGTCCATGTTTTGTGATTCATTCTGCTTTACATGAAGAATAAAGAAGAGTTGTGAAAACACTCACAGTCTTGCTCGATCACTTACACCCAGTTTTATAATCAATATTAAATTGTTTAATGTATGTATTAACTGATTATTGATTCACTAATGATTGTGCTTTTGAATGTTCAATTTACAGGTGCAAACCTAACAGAAGCAGTCCAAGCCGACGGCAACAGTATGGAAGAAGAAATAAAGACAGCTGAGACAGAACAAGCAGATGCGGTGAACAATGAGGGAGAGCCCAGTGTAGGCATGTCAAACAACAGTCCAAGTAAAAGAGGAAGGGGGAGGCCACAAGGTTCAAAGAAGTTGAAGGTTTGTGTTACAGACGTTAACCTAATGGAGCTGGTTTCTGGCATTTCCAACGGTGGGTGCACACAGCCCCCAAGGGGAAGAGGGCGTCCTAAAGTCTCTGGCATGAAACTCACAGATCAGCTAGGATCAGGAGACGACCATGCTGATGATTCTGTGCAAGCTCCTAGAGGTCAAGGGAGGCCGAAAGGGTCCAAGAAAGAGGCCAGTGATGAAGACAGTCCTATGACAGACCATATTCCTAAGAAAAGAGGCAGGCCAAAAAAGTCTCTTAGCAAAAGCACCCTTGAGAAGGCTGATGCTGAAGAGTTACCGAATGGTGCCTCTGATATGCCAAAACCGGGAAGGGGTCGTCCAAAAGGATCCACGAAGCGCAAGTCAGAAAGTTTAACAAGTGGTGAAGATAATGAAGGCAGTTCTGTAACACCTAGGAAAAGGGGTCGACCAAAAGGCTCTCTCAATGATACACCCAGGCTGGAGAGAGAGCTGAGCAATGAGGGGGAAGAAGAAGCTGATGAAAGCCTAAACTCACTTAAAAGGGGGAGAGGTCGGGTCAGGAAGGTGGAGCTTAATAACACAGGGGTGTCAACACAGGATACATTGAATGGCGCCTCAACGACACCTCGGAGAGGGAGGGGAAGGCCAAAAAAAAGCATCGAACAGAAGAGTGTAGATCAACAAGAACTGGTCACAGATGGCTCCCAGCCAGCTAAGAGGGGAAGAGGCCGACCTAAAGGCTCTTTAAACAAGAAGGTGCACAGTAAGGTAGGCTGGCCTCGGAAAGTGCGTATCCCACTCACAAGAGGGAAGCGCGGTCGACCAAGAAAACAACCAGCAAAAAGGAGAAGGCCAAGGAAACAACCGGCCAAAAGAGGAAGGCCAAGGAAGTACCCCCTGCTGTCACCCGAGGAGCTGAAAAAGCCAAAAGTATGGAAGCCGTTGGGAAGGCCGAGGAAATACCCACGTGTTGATTCTCAAGAGGACGCTACACCAGCCCCTCGCCGAAGCCGCGGCCGGCCCCGCAAGTCAGAGTCCAAGAGAGGCGCTCACTTACGCAAGAGTTTGCCTACCACTCCATCCTCACCACACAAACCCAATGATGGACCCCCAAGAAAAAGAGGCCGTCCCCCAAGTACTGCAAAAACTGAAGTGGACATCCAGCGTAAAAGGGGGCGCCCTAAAGGTTCGGTCAACAAAAATAAAGCCAGAAGTGGAACACAACTTGACAGCACACTCCCCAACCGTTCAAAGAGCGATTCATCTGCTGTTGGGGTGGAACCTGAAGGAGAGCCGGTAGAAGAGGAGGTTGAGCACGAAACAGAGACGATTCCCATCAAGCATGGTGGCGATACTGAAGAAACGCTCATTGATCAGGATGCAAGCTTTGAAGTTAGTAACCAGGCTTGATGAACGATCCCGGCCTGACTGAATGTTGCTGTAGTAGTTGCTGTTTAAATCATTGAATACAACCTTGTCAATGAAAACACATGTTTTTAACATTTCGTTCAGTCGGGTAGGCTAGATATTCAGTTCTTCTCTTTCCTGACTAACTTGTTCATGTTGTTTTATTGTGCTGGATTTGTTTTAAAATGCATTTTTTCTGTTCATCTGAGTAAGCAGTCGTACAAATATTTTACTAGAACTGGCATGCAGTTTATTATTATAGACTGATTGCTCCAGTTTTCGTTTAGCTGTCAGATGTAGTGTTTGTCAGTTTAACTGTAACTGTAAAACGTTAGTTGGGAAATGACTTGGGTGGGAAAAACAGTCCAAACAATGTTGGAGTGGTGAGAGGAAAAAAAAAAGAACAGTGAAACTATAGAGCTGAAGTCCTGACATCACATCTGGACCAGCCTCTGTTCCACTCGCTTCTGTAGCTCAATTAAAACTTTCATTCATGAAAAAAATGAAATGAATTTATGCAGTTTAGTTTCCATATTCTAGGACAAATATGAATACAGAGCATTACGGGGCACACTCTTGTAAACAAAGTTTTTGCCAACTGACATCCAAAAACACACCACCTCTTATGATTCTGCTCTGCTAGCTAAGACCCACTAGCTATGGTCAAGAGTTAGCTAGTGGCCCTAAATCTCATTTGATTGGGTACATTTATATACATGCCTCAGAGTTTAAAATGAGCAATCAAAAATAAGTTCATATTTTACAAGAAATTGTTTTTTTAAAACTTTCATGCCAATAAAGCCTTTTTTTATTTGGGCAAAAATAACACCTTTTAACCAATATTTGGCATAAGAGATCATTTTAAAATGACTTAAGCTCATTGTTTAGCTGTCCAGCCCTCAACTTTACCGTTTTGGTTTACTTTCACTCTGTTTAGAGGCTTTTGTTTAGAGCCAAAAGCCTCTAAACACCCACTGTGCACTACCTGCTCAGCACCAGACTGCAGACAGATACAGTTAGCGAGTGGAGCATTTAGCAGGTAAAGAGCCATGTATTTCCCTCAAGAGTCCAAAAACAGAGCTAAAAGAGAGTGAATATTGGACTTCGCAGACAGAAACACAACTTCTAATGAATGAAAATGTTGCTCCGTAACTGCAGAATGTGTAAATAAGCAACTGTTTTCTAACATGTTCGCAACGTCGGCTTAAAAGGTGATGATTATGTTGCGTTCACCACTTGTTTCTGCGGACCCCAAGTGGCGAAAAAGATAATTGCAGATTTAAGTCACAATGGTCTATTGCTTATGAGACATTGTTAAATGTTGCTTAAAACAGACATACTGAATAAACAAGGATATTAGAACCACGCAAAATACTATTATGTAAGGCTCTGTTCCCAGGTGTTATTCAGAATGTCGATACGATTCTGAATGAGGGTTTCTTGCTTCTTTTCACTTTGGCTCTACTGAGTATCTGTGAGGAGAGTTTGGAGCTTGTGAGATAAAATACGTCAAAATATTCTGAATGCCATTTCACAGTTGATCATGTCTTTATATTTCTTTTGCTTTCGCCAAAGCTTTGAATGTAGGCTACCATCATTTACCATTCCTCAGATTAATGAATTGTCCTGCACAGCCTGTCGATTTTTGTCACATGCATTCCTCGACAGGATGGAAAGCTCTGTATCAAAGGCCTTCCCGCCGCTCACAGTCGCCCTGAGGATTTCCTCCTCCACTTGTACCATTTACTTTTTTAGTTTCAGCTGTGATCGAGTTGCGGTTGTTATGTCACTCTTTTCTCTAAATGTTTACATGTAGCTGTGAAGCCGTTTGTTTTATAACTTGGGACTGTCATGAGATTAAATTCAAGTGATTGGATTGATCATTTACTTGTCCTTGAGCACCTTGTGTAAAAACTGTGTGACATGACTTGTACATCATTATTACTTGTATTAACACATTTATGGTTGGGTCAAACAATTGAAGTTTCTAAATGCCAAATTGCGCTTTTGTGTGAGATATGAGATGGGCATATTTGTATTTTGTGTGTTTTGACCAAGAAATCAATGATTTGTGAGATTATGCTCTTGAAATAAAATGTTAATCTTGCTGTTTTATTTTGCACAGTGTGGTGTGATGTCAGGTATGCCCCAAGGTCCCCTTGTATTCCTGTTTATTTCTTTTATATTCCATTATTTACCCTCTGACATAACTTAATGTAGGCAAAAACTGTACATAGGCAGTAAATAGCAGTTTATTATAGCGTTTGTGGGTAGCAGCTCAACCCTCACCAGTCCTGTTCCAGGACTTGACTGAGGCGCTTTGCACAGGAGTCAAACTAGAGCAAAGGATGTGTGTGTTTTGACAGATGACTCACTCCAAAGTATAAAAAAACACAAGTCAGGGTCTGTTTGTATTGGTTAAACATTGACAAGACGATAAAGCGATGGCATGAGTGGGCCTACTTAATTTGTATATAGGCTAAAGCCTTTGTAACATATAAACGAATACAACAGAACAGATATTGGAGGATTAAAAAGGCAAATATAATATAGAAGCGGAGTGACACCTCTCCACTGTTTCCTCCTCTGTAGCACCTGGTCTCACCTGCCAGGTTCCTTCTCACGTCACCTGCGAGAAGCAGCTAAACTGCTGCTACTTTGGAGGCAACATTACGGACAGTTTCGGCGATGTGACCGGTACGGTGCGACAGGTACGTCAACCATTAACGTCCGAAAGTTGTTTTTTTTTATCGGTTTAAGAGTCACAACGACGGCCGTGAATACAGAGTGGCTAGCCGGGCTTTAGCTTTAGCTCCGCACCTGGACTAATTAGCTACAAACGGGGCTGAAAAGGCTTTTAGAAACTCCTCAAACTTCACCACAAACCTGGCAAACACAGACCCGTTTTTACGTGGCAATCCAACCGTGGACTTTACGGCCCAGGCTCGGTGTGACCAGCTGAAAGCAGCACGTGTCGGTGAAGCGTTGCCTGGTATTAATTTGGGACTTTATTCAACCGGAACAAGTCAACGCCATTAACGCTCAGTGAAGCAGACATTGGGGAAAGAATAGTGCAGCGCGCACAAACGCATGTCCTGCAGCTGGATTTGAGTAATGTCAAACTGCGGTGATGTGTTTGTGCACAGCTCTCCGGAAACCGTCCTCAGCCTTGTTGTTAATCTTTGGGGCGTTTGTCCTGAAGCTGACGGGCAAAGTCCAGGCTGCTTCCTGTGTTGTCACACAGCAGCAGCAGCAGCAGCAGCAGCCATGTTTGTGGGCTCGTTCCTCATGTTTGCAGCTGGAAATGTTCAAGTGGTTTCTGCTAATAACTGGCCTTTTTTTTAAATGTTAAAAATAACAGGTGAACTTTAATAGATTTAGGAGTTTGTGCAGCGGATAAGGGGAGTTGCTGTCTGTTTTTGGTAAATCAGTCTGTTATCAGTTCAGAATTGGAAAATATTCCCTCTGTAAATGTGACATGTTGACATAACAGTGTGGTGTGTTAGTTAATGTTGGTGTGCAGCTGGGTTTGTGCAGTACTCATGTTGTAGTACTGTATGTACTTTGTTTGATCGTGTTTGTCTCCACATGGACATTAAAGTCCATTAGAGTTGACAGGAAATTAATCTCCAACAATTATTCCCGTTATGTTTCAAACAAAAAAATGGCAACATTTGCTTCTCAAATGTGAAGATTTCTCGCTTTAGTTTTGCATCTCTTTTGGTTTTGAACTTGACAAGACGAGCACTTTGAGGATGTTATATAGACCAAACAATTAATTGGTTAATCAACAAAGATTTTACCGGATAAATTGATAATGAAGCTACAGTAGTGGTCTGTTGCAGCCCTGAAGTATGTACTTTTCTAATGATTCTGACTCTAAGGAAGAGGTAACAGTATAGTATGTCACCACTGTTAAAGTCAGTCATACAAAGAATTTGACATAATGCTGATATATATATAAAGTTTCTAATTCACTCTTACTGGATTTGTTGTTCTGTGATGCATGGTTTGGTAATTGGGAGTCTTTTTTTCCCCACACTACTTGAATTAAGGTAACAGCGTATTTGTGCCAATGTTTAAGTGGAATTTGCCTGATTTTCTGACATGCAGTCAAACAGGACTGACAGCTACTCAAACTTGCTCTTTACACAGTGTCTCTGAGCAGGGCCATACAAGGAACCTTGATTTATTTATTTGTGAAGCTGAAGGTGCTGCAGGAAATAATTTTAAACATGTAACCCCCCCCCCCACAGAGAAATCAACAAAAGTCCAAAAATGACTATTAGCAGCTGGAAGAAGTTTTGCTAACAGTCAGACTCTTGACAGTGCAACAGGTGTTGACTGAAAAGAGAGAAAACTCAAGAATGTCTGGCCTCGGCGGTTTAATCCCACAATTAAATTCACTTTCACCTGCTGGTCCAACTGCAGAGCCACAAATGGCAGGAAGTAAAAAGCCACAAGAGAGCAACATCTTGGAGGAGATTACAGATGAGAAGGAGGATATAAATAAGGAGGAGGAGGAGGAGGAGGAGGAGGAGGAAGAGGAGGAAATGACCAGGTCTGCTCTACTGGAGCCGAGCACTCTGCCATGGCCCGGAGACAAAGACAAGAGGCCTCAGACGGACAGCAATGATGGAGTCTGGTCAGAAAAAAGAGTTTCAGAGCCTGAAGAGAGGGACACGGGGATCGGTGGTGGAAGGCAGGAGCTGTCAGTGAAGCAGAGCCGAGCAGAGAGCGACAGAAAGCGCAAAGCCAAGTGGAGGGAGAGCATGCCTGAGGGCGAGAGGTGGAGGGACAGCTCACTGACAGACGACGACAATGAAGAAGAAGAAGAGTCGAAGTGGAACTCGGAGAAAGCTGCTCTAGGTTTCACTCCACGAGTCACGATTGTGTGTCCGACCAGCAAAGAGCCTCCTGTGGAAAGCCGGCTCTACGTAGAGAAGGACGACCAGATGGAGACGCAGATGGAGCCCAACTCAGTGGAGCAGTTTTCCCCAGAGTGGACAGAACAGGTCGACAAGTACTGTGAGTGTAAGACCCAAACTACACTTTACTGCATCTGGGCACGTAGTTATTAAGACTTACACTTACTGAGTAAAAACAGTAAAATGTCATAACATTCAGGAGTCATCCCAACATTGATCACATGTTTACCCTGAGTAGGAACAGCCAACCAGAGACATGGATTTACCCAACATCTGCACATCTACATTTTAATCACAAAACACATTTTACTGCAAAAACACATGTAATTAAAAAAAATATTTAAAAGTGTATTTTCATGTGTGAGAAATTTCCACTAACAACGAAAATGTGAAATTAACATAATCTAATATTTTTATAACCTAAAACTATCTAAATATGAAACCGGCTGAAATGGAAACAAAATAAGCAGACTGGAAGGGAAGGATAGAAATTCAGAGAAATAAAATGAGAATTTGGACTTGATCAAATCTAACAAGAAAGAGGCATGGGAAGCATTACTCTGATCAATGTAAACAATCATAGGAAACAGTTAACGTGTCAAATGTGTGTTCTGGAGCTAATAGCTTTCAAGAAATCAGTAGATAATTTAATTGAATTATATACACAAATGGCAAAGTTTCAAGTTTTTGTGTTTTTTTTTTTTCTTCACATATTTTAAGCCTTTATTAGTGCGACAGTAGAGAGATGACAGGAGATGGGGTGAGAGAGGGAATGACAAAGTTGTCTGTTCGGTCTCAAATGAGGGACGTTGCTGTTCATGATTGGTGCCTTAAACCTCCAAGCATCAGATTTCTTAATCCCCTAATCCTTCCTAACTAACTATTTAGTGATATCCGGCCTAAATATTTTCTTTCAGCAGCTATTTAATCACATTAAGGCCAGATTAAGTAAGATTTTCATTAACACAGATGCTCACCAACAACTCTAGTTTTAAATCCTGTTGAGAAGACACGATCTCCTTGTCTCCAAATCAGAGGTGCTGTGGATTTTAAGTCATTTAGTGTAATTATGCAAAATGATAAACAAATATCTTTTAATATGATTAGCTGGTCACATATCGGATTGCTGTGCTTGTTCTAATCCAGGCAGGTTTAAGTATTTTCAGAAGCACATTTCCGCTGATTAAGTAAATGAGTCACTGCACTCTGGAGTCTTGCAGCGCAGCGTAATAATATTGTTTCTCCTTAATCAGATATAATTACACGTCTTGAGATGACTCACAGTCTGCCTTCAGTTTCATCCGCTTTGTCGCGCTGTCCCAATAAAGATATAGATATAGATGCTGATTTTCCACACTTCCTTCCTCAGACCTGTGTGAGCACCTGTGCATTGACAAACTGAAGCTGGCTCTGGCGATGGTGGCCGCAGGGATCCTCTTCCCTCTCCTGGTGTGGGGAGGTTATGCCCTCCTTCCCTTTGACTCACCGCTGCTGGAGAGCACCCCCCTCAGAGTGGTGTACACTCTGCGCTGCTCCTTCTTCGCCATACTCCCCATCCTGCTGGGTAAGGCCTCAGTATGTTAATGATTTAAGTTTATTGTGCAATGTAATTTAACACTGTAAGCCGTAAAAGCTACACAGAGAATAAAACCAGGTAATACTGAGCCGTCTCTGCAGGTGTGGTAGTGCAGGGCGTGGCCCGGCTGCGTTACAGCGTCCTGAAGCCCCTCTATCGTAATGAACGGGTGAATAGAGAGGTGATGGTGCACCGGCACTACGTCAACGAGTCGCTGGCCCTCTTCCTCTTCTACTTCCTGCAGCTCGCTGTCATGGCAACCTACATCAGCCAGGACCTGGTCAAGTTGGTGCCGCTCCTCACCATCGTATTTGTTTTTGGCAGGTACGTGTACTCGCTGTCACGCACTGTTAATTGTAGATGATTCTGGTGTTTAAAAACAGTATCTGAATGATGTTTTGGTTATTAAATATCTTCCGAATGATAGTTAATTAATGCAGTTTAAAGTCATTTTTACAAATTGATTTTCCCTACTGTGCATCGGAGTGACTAGTCCAGTGTAACAGGGCTGTTCAGTTGCAGAGGCCACACTTACCCCAGAGTAGTCAGGTTAGATGAAACAAATACATTAATTATAAATAAATGTGTGATTAAATGTAAGGCAGGGGGCCATGGCCAACAAGACATTGCAGGGATAGGCGCTAAAATATCTAAGCACACAGGCACATTTTTGGTGGCTGAAATGTAAAGGTAACCCCAAAAATTTGTTTTTGTTTGTATTTCCAAAAGCCTACAACAGTTAATCCAGTTTTAAATGTCTTCCCTGCCATGACTGCATGGTGCTACAATCAGTTTGGTTCTTGGTTGCACTTTGGCCCCTTCACACTTGCTAACATTGATGTGGTACCAACACATATCAAGTCAGTGACAGACGGTGTTGTTTTCTGCAGAGAGCTCATGCTGAGTTTGTCCTCAGTTTAATGAAGGAGTGAGCTGAAAATGTCAGGCTGCACACACATATTTGTTCAGCATTGCTTTTAACTAATTGTCACTCTTCCCCTGTCTGGTTTTATGTTTACATATTGGTTGTTTTGACATTTTATTGGTCGTATGCCTTCTTTGTTTTAATGCTATCTTTCAAGTACTACATTGTCCCTGGGATACATGCTTTTGCTGTTTGGTAACAAAGATGAGAAATGGCAATCTGTTTGCTTGGTTTTATTGTGCAGTATTTGCACTATTGCACTTGTGTTGTTGTTTCTTTTTTCCTCTTGTTTCTTCAATTCTATTGTAAAGCACTTTTAGCTACACCCATAAAGTTTATTAATCCTGCCAAACTAGTAAAGGATTCTTTCTGTAGATTAAGGCGTTCATACCTATCAGTCACATACTTGACTTGCTCAGCATGCCTGAAGTACACAAACATGACGCAAGACAGGGATGAATACAAATCCCCAGTATATTATCTAAACCACTGACTGTGGGAGTGAAAATGTAGCTGAATGTTTAACTTGGTACCCTCATATCTGTCTGTTAATGTGCATTGCATTTTGAAAGATCAACTGTTTTACACATGATTATACATTTGGGAAAACATTGTACACTAACAATACACTGATAAACCACAACACATATGTGAGGGCATCACTATAGCACAGTACCACCTAATTAAAGATTTGCTTTAGTTATCTACATTAATGATTTATAGGGTCGACCTGATCATCTGATACAGAAACAGGAAAATTAAGAAAAGATGACGCCACTGTGGCGACTGCATGACGGTGTCTGTCATATGGGATCATAATTAATAACACTTAACATATATCTGCTATTCTTTCCATATGTTTGAAATGTTTTAATAATTCAAATAACTAGTCATCTGTTGGAAAACAGCAAGGCTTCTAATCTCTAATACTGACACCTTTTTGCATTTCAGCATCAGGTTTCAGTTGTGGCTACTGTGAAAAAACTGTCAGGCAGAATCAAATGCAGGATAAGGAGAAATTGGAACGAGTAAAAAGCATCTATTAAGTTATTAAATCAAATCCTTTGAGTCATGAAACACTTGACACAAAAACTGATGAAAGGCCTTAAAGAGCTGAGCCGTCTAATGTTCCTGCTGAAAAGGGAGAGTGGGTGTACAAGATGATGTGGGTCGTGATCACGTCTCTTTGTCATTTACCCATATCAAGCTGATTATGAATCAAACAAGAAACGAGGGATTCAGGTCTGAGTACATCTACCTCTGTAAGTTATGATTTGTGTTTTCTGTGCCGCAGGCTGACGTACTGGCTCTGCCTCTCTCTGGGCAGCAGCATCAGGGCTTTCGGCTTTGGCTTCTCCTTCTTCCCCATACTGGTCATGCTGGGTGCCAACCTGTACTACATCTGCTCGTCGGTCGGACACAGGGCGGTTTTCGACGTCGCACCACCTACGACGGCTCCTCCTCCAAGGCAGCACTGGTGGGGTTAAAGGGCTATGTCCAAAAAGGCGGTGAAACACCTATTTTTTTTTTCCTAACACAACAACACTAAGACAATCTGAAGCCAGTGTGGGATTGGTGGACTCCGCCACTAAAGAAAAAAATGCCCGACATAAATAGTATCAAAAATGGAGTTTGATTTCATAAAAATCTCAAAGATTGCAACTTTGTATTGTTTAATAATTTATTTGGACTTTTGCTCACAAAGAAATCAATGGCAAACAGGTTGTGGTAGCTTGAATATTCTTCTGTATTAAAAAAATGTGGAAATTCAATAATATTCACATTGGTAGTTTAAAAAAGGAAGATGAAAAGTTTTATATAAATCAAAGCTCTTATCTGCATGTAAATTAAAACTCTACAAAGATGTGGTCTGAAGAAGGGAGCTAATGAAGACAGAAAAATAAGACCTGAAAACTCTTTCATTTATTGATCAAAGGCTTGTCTCGGTTTATAGCATCATTACCTGTTGGGCTATCTGTGGATGGTCTTTTCTTTTAGGATTTTTATTTTTCAGACCATGAGTATTTAAAGTAAATGTAATCAATATTTGGGACCTTGAATGAGTTCAATAAAGCTTCATTAACAAAATATAAGTCAACATTGTGCAGCAGCTAATTTTTCAGCTTTAGTTTTTCATTGATTATCTGTTCAGCCAAGAAACATGATTACAGTTAAAGTTAAAATGGCAAGTTGTAAATGCGCGGGTCCTCTGATGATTCACGAGGCACGTTTCGACAAAACTAAATAGTCAGTGCCCAAAATCAAAGCCAGAAAAATGCAGCCAGTCTTGAATGACGACTGCACAGGTGAAGAGAGAAACTGCAGTGTCATAGTTGACGGTGAAGAAAAAAAAAAAAACCCACAATAAGACAGAAATCATTTGAGTCTGTGATGGGCGTTACGTTGCTTTCAGAGGGAAGACCCATTAATGTTTCCTCACTGTTAGACAGGTTTATTTTTGGTGAAACCAAACCTATGGTCACATCCCCACACTGTTAACCTTTTACCACCCACTGTTCTGCACAAGGGGCCGTAGCACTACGTGACCTTTTAACAGACAATTAGTGCAATGAACCGTTACACACGTTTGAATATGTAATATGAATCAATAGATTAGACACTTGTCTTTTCGGAACAAACAGCTGACATCTCTAAAATACATTGTTTCACATCCTATAAAGCAGCCCGACAGTCTGAAAATGTTCAAAATCTTTACGTCTATCAAACATAGTCAATTTGTTTTACTTTATTGGTTAAAATTGCCAGATCACTCATCAGCCCTTTCTCCTTGAACACTCTCTCCACATAGTTCAGGACTCCTCAGCATTATAAAGACTAACATATAATCATCTTGTAAAGTGATGCACTGTCAGAAAATTATACCCCAAAAAGTCCCAGCTTTGGTCTTTGTACATTACCTGTTTAGGATCAAAATGTATTATGGATAATAAGCTTTACTATACATTTAGTACTAGTCTATAAACATGTCTCACTTTTAAGAGTAACAGTACTCAAGTAGAATTTGGAGTTACTTTTCCATTTCACGCTACTTTATAGTAGTAACACATGTACTAGACAGCTGGAGTTACTTTACAGATTAACCTGTGATCATCTTGTAAATGATGCGTTGCTAAAGATTAATCTACCCAGCAGTATGTAAAGTAGTTAAAAAAAAAAAACAGTAAAATGTAAGTACATTTGGGCCATACTTGGGCCATAAGTTGTAAGAAAATGGTAAACCCAAATTTTACTATTGATAAAGTACATTTTCCAGCCAACAATTCTGTACTTTTATATTGCTACTTTTACTTACAGGATAAGAACACTCAAATATTAAAAGCTAAAAAAAACAACCAAGAAGACACCAGACAAAAACATCATATCAAAGTTGGGTAAAACATCACATGAAAGTGTGATTTTTATTGCTGTGGCACTAAATTATTGTTTCTCAGTGCATCAGACAATGTAGTTGTCTCGCTCACAGGTCATGAGTGATCAGCTAAATTTAGTCGTGTAGATATCACTGAATGTGTGAAATGAAGCATCATGGCACGTGTTTAACTGTGACAAGGAGCAAAGGAGGGGGAAAACACTAATGCACCTCTGAAATAAAAAAGATTTCTAGAGATTTTACTTGCACCAAATGTTCCGATGGGGGACTTTAGTCTTTATGAATTATTTGAGGCACTTCTGTTTTACTGTGCAACCAAAACGCATGTGAGTGGTTCACATTTTCATGACAGTTTAAAAAAATAAACCAGACTCGAGTTACTTTCACTCAGTTTGTCTATTTAATATATAAAATACGGTAAAACATACGCAAAAAGGGTAAGTTCTCAAGGGACTTGGATACTTTGGTACAACAAACACTTTTTTGTAAAAGCGGTATAGAATTTCAATAACATATCAGTGCATACTTTGTATATGAAAATATACACAAATTGTATATCATTCTCAAAAACAACAAAGATATTTTTTCTTTACAACAGAAACCCAAAGCAGACTAGCTCAACACAATATATTAGCTATAAATTTCATCTTTAGTATATCATATGCTACATTATTCTGAGTTGTTTTAAAACTCATTTGTGATGCATGTCCTTTATTACTGTATGTAATATAAGTCGTGTTACCTGTATCCCATGCATTTACATTTTTTCAAATTTCATGAATTACTAATTTCAGTTGTTTCCCATTTTTATAAATATATTCTATATCTTAATTAAAATTGCAGCATTTAACTGGTATTTCCTTCATTGCATTTGCTAATACCACAATAACTGATCGTGCAATTTTCAGCAAGTTGTTTAAAAAAAAAAAAGGAAACCAGTACTATGTTTATGATAAGATAAAATTAAAAAAAAAAACTTACTATCCTACACAAAATAGCAATAAAATAAAAGCTCCATAATATTATCATAGACAATGGAACTGTCACCAGCACAAATTAATCCAAAAATAGTGAGATTAAAAACATTGTACACAACAAGTAACCGGGGTGCACATTTTCATTTCTCATATAGATTGTCTTGTGACTACGCTGCTAGATTGGACAGAGAACCTTTTTGTACATGAACAAATCTGCAGGATGCTGAAGCCAATCGGTGTGGTGTCACATTTCAACCATCAGCGCCCACAAACCCAAAGAGGAAACCAGTTTGTTTTTTTGGAAATGGAAATGACCGTGGTAAAATAGATCATTAGCTCTGTCTGAAGGCTGGTACTGCTCATCAGTTGGATCGTTAAAATGGTATAGCTCGACATTTTTTGGGCGTTTATTCGCTTTCTTCACAAAAGTTAAAGGAAAAGATCGATATCACTCATGTCTGCCCAGAAAAGATGAAGCTACAGACAACAGTTGGTTAGTTTAGCTTAGCTTGAAGACTGAAAACGGCTAGCTTGGCTGTCCAAAGGTTAAAAAGAAAAAAAAGCCTACCTCTAAATCTCACTAACATTTTATAGTGTAAAAAGGAGTCTTGTGAACAGAAAACCATTATTCCAAGATGGTTGTAGTGACATCATTTAAATAGCCTGACTTAGCTACCTTTGCTGTGTTGTCTTTGGAGCGGTTCATTAACATGTGTAACCAGATACAAAGCTGACTTAATTGTACAAATGTTAGAATTTACTTGGCTCCAGCGATGGTGGCATTTTAGCCATTTTGAGTTTCACAACTCCTGTAGTCATTTTTGCCAAGTAGGAGAGCGAAATGACAGTCAGGATAGCTGTTTGACCCTGTTTCCTGCCGAGGTAATCACTGATGGCTGTAACTACAAATTTACCACACAAACATGAGTATCGATCGTCCCAAAATGTCTAACTATTCCTTTAACGGTTCAAGATAGCAAATTTCTCCAACATAAGTTTAGTGAAAGTGTTGGATGTTAAAATAGCTTAGAAAGGATGATTTAAAGAAGAAAACAGCGCCAACATAAACTTAAGAGTGAAAAGCTACCCACTACACTGTCGATTGAGGGATGGAAAACAACAACACTAGTGTGAAAGTGTCACACAGCACAAGGGTGTTTTTTCCGGATGCTCGACACAAACCCACAGTGTCTGTGTCAAACGTTGGTTTCACACTCTGCTGTGGGCTGTAACTAATCGCACCAAACAGCATCAATTCATAAAAGCCGCCGTGTCCACTTCCTCCACTGACTTAGTGTAGGATTTAAGTGGATAAATAAACAGTCAGCACCAGTCTGCACTTTGAGCATCGTCTCACGGGATAAAAAGGTCAAGCAATCAGGAGAAACGTCCTATTTGTATAAGCAACCTGTGTACACACTCATACACAAACCTGAAATGGTTCAGACCAAACTAATTTATACTAGAGAACATACAATTAAACAACTAACACAGCACTTGGTAGCCAATTTCTTGACTTAACTTCAAAGTGAAAAGGCATAATCCATGTGTGCTTAAAGTGGAAAAGACTTTACATGAATCAAAATCAAAATATGTGTCAAAGAAGTGCGTTTTATCTCTTAACTACACTACAAATGATCGGCAGTGTCCTAATCATGTCACGTTGAGGTGGTTATGGACAATTTTACTTTGATCGTGGGGTTTAAAAAAAGTGTGGTAGGAGAATATGACGACACCACAACCAAGCAGGCCTCTGTGAGTGAGGGACAGACAGTGCACGCACACCATCAACAATAGCATAAAATAGGTTTATTGAAAGGAGTCCGATCCACCAGCCCGACCTAGTGTGGAGTAACCCCTGCACTGTAGCTCGAAGCATATCAAATTCACACTCATATATGCAAACAGATCCACTGAGAATCAACACATTGCTTGTTTTTAGGGATACCTAGCAAAGTCTATGCAAATATATTCATATGGACATACACGTCGTTGAAGCTGAAAAGCTATTTTACTTTTGTCGCCAACTGAAGCGGTAGAAATATATAAAATGTCTTTTTCCCTTTCACTTTCTGAAACACGGCAAAAAGCTAAAGAGAGCTAGAGACAGCTAAAGAGGACATCAAAGCTTTTGTATAAGGAGTCTTTTTTTTTATACAAAGTCAGAATTCCTACTTCTGGACAACTATCAGACCTTCAAAACAGATTTTTTTTCTTTTCTTTTTTTTTTAATACCAACAGATAAAGAACACTTGGACTGAAGGAACCAAATACTTCTCTACCCAAAAAAGCCACCAGAGGCTCAAAAACCTCGTACTACGCATTTAACTGGATGGCATCTACTCCTGGTTATAAGCTGAGTGACTGGCTGGATTTCTGCTGCAACAATTTCCATCCAAGTTCCAGAGGAGATGAGGTTGAGGACGGGAGGTGCACCCAGTCTGAGGAGAGAGTGGCAGCCTGAAACTCAGACAGTTCCTAGTTCTCGTTTCCGTGACAGTGCGAGTGATAATTCGTCAGTGTCTGCACCGAGTGCAAGAGTCATTTGGCATTTTTTTGTTGTTGTTGAAGAGAGGTTGATATTGGCACTCTGGCAAGGCCCTCGACTCCACAGCCGCAGAGCGCCACCTGAGGGCTGTTCGGCTGAGTTCGGTCAATGTGGTGGAAAGAACCAACCATGGTGAAGTGTCCTTACCTGCAAGTTAGCCTACGTCTCGTTTGCCCAGAGCCAGATAGGAGCTCAGTCCTCAAACTTGCACAGATTAAGTTGTATCCAAAAGTGCAGTTTGGAAGTGATTTACGGAAGAATGGACAACACAATCCAAGCGACGCTGGATTTGAAAGAGCAGGAAGTGGCGAGTCAAACGGCAGAAGTCCCATAATGTCGACAAACCACCAATCGCATCGCGAACAATGTAGCAGAGCTCGATGTAAATACATGAAGGTTATGCAGAAACCACGTGAAAGATAAATGTTTTTATAGTTTCATCAAATTGCAAAAAGGTTTGAAACCTAATTTCTACCAAAAGAAACTAGTATACGGGGAGTCCATTCAAGCAAGAAGGCTTTAAAAATCTACTGTCCTTCTATTCAAGGGCCTACCTGTGACAAAATATCCAGCTGAGTACTAAGCCATCCTCTCCTCCCTCAGAGCGTGATCCTCAAAGGATTTAATTTTTTTATGTTTTTTTGGCAAAGCCTCAAGTCTGAGTGACGCCACACAGTTGTGTAATTTTGAACAGAGGCAGATGTGTGATGATAGTGTCACATGGCAGTGGGGGTTTGAGGATGAATGTGGGTGTGTGTTGTTGGGTGTTGAAGTGTCACCAAAATGTTGCGGGGGGGGGGGGCCCACAAGCGACTATGTGACCCAGGCGTCCAATCTCATGCGCTTGATGTTTCCTCCCTCCTGGTCTGGTTCGTTCGCCGCCCTGAGGAGCTCGGCCGAGGGGCTGAAGTCGGGCGGCACGGACCGACTGGCGGGGCCGACGCTTCCTGTAGGACCGCCGCCGCCACCAGCTGCACCGGTGTCATCACGATCGCTGCCTTCAAAGGAGCTGGCGTTGCTGCTTACGCTGTCTGCAGGCGATCGGCCGGTCGGGGGCTCCAGGCACAGCAGGGAGCCGGGGTACTGTGGAGGTGCAGTCAGGATGGCTCCTCCTGAGGTCGAGGACGGCGTGTTGGAAGATGGAGGAGGGCAAGGGGTGCTGCGATCCCGTCCGGGCGAGACGGGCTCTGATTTGATGCTCACATTGGAGTTTGTGTTGATGGTCAGCATGGCGCCTTGAGGTATGTGTGTCACAGGTCTGAGAACAGGGTCACAGGACAGAGAGAGGAAGACAGAACAAAAAAGAAAGGCGAGACAAAAAAAACTAATTAGCTACTTGACAGAAGCCGTATAAGGAACTGGAATGTCACTCGCGTCAACAAAAATCCACAATACAAGGCACAGCACCAACAAGGAAAAGCCACACTTGATTATTGAATAATCCAATCAATTCTGAGACTTCAAAGCAGACATAACACCCCCACTCCTCCTAAAAGATCAACACAACAGCCCAGGAAGCATGAAATGATTTGTGTGACAAGGTGGTTCGCAGTGAGTCAGCTATGATGTGGAGAAACTACAGATGACGAACCGAAAATCATCTCGGGTTAGAGAACTTGGTGGAAACCGGAAATATGTCTCTTTCCTGTTTGACTGCAGACAGCACCACACATGCTTAGTGGGAGCCAGCCAAAAGCGCACAGACACACAGGAAAAAGGAAATGTGATACAGTACCGGCCCAACCACTCATCTCTACCCAAGAGCAGGTTGGACGGAGAGCCAACACTGTGGGGAGAAAACAAAATGTTGGAACCCAAACCAAATGGGAAGAGGTGGATTAGAAGGCATGTGTGGAGAAAAGTGTGAAACATTATTGCGAGCAGCGTTTCTTCAACAGCAATAATGTTAATGTCTTAGCATCAGAAACATAAAGATCCTCATCTGCTGAATTTTGTTTTGTTCAAGCACAGGTAAAAAATCCAGACATGAAAATCTTGTTTTCCGATCTACAGTGGGTGGAGCATTCATACAGGAACTAAATGAGTACAGAACTTGCTACAGAGTGTGTACGGTGGCCCTTAAGGACAAATGCATACAGGAATGAATGTAAAAACATGAACATCTTGGCCAGACCTTTTGCCTCAGGATGGTACTTTCATGGTTAAATTAAATATTCTTTTTATCAAGAGAAATTTCAAATGCATGAAGCTGTCATGGGTTTGATATTTTAATTGTTTCTAAATTTGGCGAGCATTACTCCAAATAATGTGTCTTTGCATTTTGGCATTTGCAGAATTACATGATGTTGATTGCTGGACTTTCACTCTTTCATGTGTTTTGGTCCTTAGAGGCCACCGGATTTGTGGGTGTTCCAGGGCCGCAGCATAAAATACTAGGTGGGGATGAAATTGTCTCTTTGATTTCTCAAAGATGGGACTTAAAAATATTTGCTCTTAAAATTCTGCATATCATCAGCCTTTGCTGAAGTGTTATAATACTGTGACTGAATAGTTTGGCTGCAGACAAAAAGAACAACTAACATTATTAAAAGATATTTACTGCACTAACTTCCTGCTTTATTTGTGCTGCTAGCTAAATACAAGTCATTTAAAAATGCATAAGCAGAGTTACTTTATGAAAGTTTAAAAATGAATATACTGTAGTTAGTAGTTAATCCATCACAAACTGATAAGATCATGTACAATATTAGCACAAATGTAGTCAACTCCATCACAACTTCTTGGATCGCTTAGATCAAAAGCTCTATTACAACTTCACAGATGCTGAATAAAAAAGTGTTACAACAAAGAGCTTGTCTGTAAAATAAGTAAAATATAGTAGCTACATTTACAAAGAGAGAAGAGACCTGCGTTTTTAGTCTGCTTAGTCGAGTAAACTGGTTTTGTATCATCAAGCCCATTAGCTCTTACTGAAATGTATATTTTCCTAATCTTTGTCAGCAAATGAATGAATAACACTCCCTACAGACAAGGTCATGACATTTCACACACGCACACACTAGTAGTGGCTGTTCACCTCAGATTGGCAGCCAGACTGGACACCTGGCTAGACAGCTCGCTGCTCTGTTTGTCCATGCCCCACATGCTGTGGACAAGAGGAGAGAACACACACTTCAAGGATCTGGGACTTCCCAGCACTCTTCTTTATTAAATCTTGATATCTTGTATAATGGAGAAAAAGGTGAAAAATGTCTGCAGTTTCCAAAAAAGAATTTCCTTAAATCCCGCTCCATTCACAGGAAACTTGCAGCAAATAACAGTAAATATCAAGTGAAATTACTGTACACCACTGGCAGAAACCTTCACATCCATATTTTATACTAAAGGGGAAACATTTTATTAGTCAAGGAGCCCAACTGCCATAAAATATTAATAGTTAAAATGTGCTTATTATAAGGATACATTTGTGCAATTATTCTGATATTTATTTGAGTTTGTTTTACACCTCTATTGTATATTTATAATAATGGCTTAATTAATGGTTAATACATCACTTTCTAATGCTTTATAGATTATAATAGCCATTAATAAATTCTACTTTTGGGTTGCCAGGTTGAAATATGTTATAGAACCACTAAGGCTAAGTCATTCATAAAAGACTCCCCTTTCTAATGAGCAATCAATTCTGCAGTTACAAGTATCACTCAAGTTATGCATAAATGATCTTTGAAAGTGAAATAGTTCCATCCCTCCAAACACTGCACAATGTACTGCTGAAGAGCATCAACTCCAGAAAAACTGAATACCAGATGTTCAGACTGATGTTATGAATAGGCTGAGATGGTGAGATGCTGGTGAGAGACCAATTCACTAATACCCCTTTTCCACCAAGGCAGTTTGAGTGCTAGTTTGGAGCCGGTGCTTAATTTGGAAAAGCAAAAGAACCGGCTCCAGGCTTGGAAAACTGGTTCCAGAGTGGCACAAACTCTTTGCTGGGATAGAACCAAGAACTGCTTATGACAGGGGCTGGGGGCGGGATTATTGTTACCAAGCAAGACGAACAAAAACTTTGTGACCGGCGTTTAAAAAAAAAAACAGAGCTGAATGGACGTGAAATCAAAACAAAAAATGAAACCGGTATTCGAGCAAATCCAGTGCGATTCTTGAATGTAATACAAATACGTTGAACCAGTCGTGTTTGGATGCCTATGTACCCTTACAAAGCCAGGAGCAACACTTGTAAAGTTGCGGGGGGGGAAAAGTGGAGACTTATACAGACGTAAACAGTGACGCAATGACGTGGCTCTCTAGTCCGTGGAAAAGCAAACCGGTTCTTAGAAAGTTCGCTAGTTGAACCAACTGGGAACTGGCACTAGCACCAGCCCAGAACCAGCACTTGGTTCGCGTTGGTGGAAAGGGGGGTATAAAAAGGAATGTGAATTGCTTGTATATAAAGGTCATGGTATGGATATCATGCAAACTGACTGGGGAGGTTAGTAAAGTATTTCAGTATTAAGAGGGTTATCAGTAGACAGAGCTTTGACACCAGGTTTAATAGAAAGACGCAGCGCCGATGAGAAAATTAAGAAAAAGACTTACACCAAGTTGCTGAGTGATGCAAGATTAAGTTGTTGCTGCTGTTGTGGTTGTTGGGAAACAGCCTGCTGCTGTTGCCACGTGGACACACTGGTTGGCAACAAGCCGCCAGGTGACGCCAGAGCATGTAACGCAGTGATGTCTGCACTGGTCAGCTGGTACTCTGAGATAACAAAGGATTAAAGAAAAAAGTCACAATCTAAAGGAAGAGACCGTAAGAAATAGTCTCATCTCACTGGAAAGATCATCCCTGACTTTATCTCTGCAGAAAATATACTATATATCAATATTGAATGTGATTAATATCTGAATTATTATTATCTTGTACATTTTGTTAATTTAATTCCTGGTATTATATATTTTTAAATTGTCAGTTTTTACAATGTGTGCGTTTACTTCACCTGTGTTGTACGCTGTTGGCATGGCGGAGAAGGGCAGCCCCTGTGCCAGGAGGCTCGGTGTGGCCACAGAGACCACCGGCGTGGTGAGGGATTGAGCCACCTGGGCTCCTGCTGCCAGCCGCTGGCCGTTCTGCCAGAAGAGGACACCGACATGTTAGTCACAGCAGAAACAAGGAACCAACTTTCACATGTGGCTGCAAGCTCAAAGACATATTTTAATAATGTAAATTCTGACATGCTGGGAATGACAATGTGTATATGGCTGGTTAAGTGGATTTACTATCAGGAGCTTCTTGATGACACGCATCAAAAACAGTTTCATAATGCCACAAACTGTATTGTATATACTATACTGTATTACATTAAAGGCAATTTATTCATACTCAGATAAAAGTTTCTATTACGGTGGTTTGTTAAAAAAGGTTTTTCTTGGCAATCTATGCCTTATTAGATAAAATAGAAATTAGGGTTTTTTTTTTAACATGACTGCAAAATAAGTAATTAAAGCACAATTTAAGCAAATTTAGTACACGTGTTTTTCTTTTGTTGTTATTTTCAGTTATGCTACAACTTCTAAAATAATTTCACATAAAATGTGTGAGTTGTGTAATACTATCTGAGGCTGCAACTACTGATTACTTTCATTATTAATTAATCTGCCCGTTATTTTCTTGATTGATCATTAAATCACTTGGTCTACAAAATGTCAGAAAATCCTAAAAAGCCTCTCGCAAGGTCCCAAAACATTGAAACTTATTCAAATTCCTTGTTTTGTCAGAGCAACAGTCCAAAATATAATTAAAGATATTTAACAAAAACAACAAATATTCACATTTAAGAAGCATTTTTTTAAGAATTTTTAAATGCATTATAGTTGTTTATTAAAATTGCTGCAGATTTTTCTGAAGAATGACGAATTAATTCAGCTGTAATACTATATACTATACATACGTAGTATATTTTCTATACCATCTTTTTGTTCAGTAAATTATAACTGTCGAGTCGTCCATACAGATGAAAACAAGCACTGGAAGTTATCTGCGATTGACCCAGATGTTGTTTCACTTTGAACTGAATGTGCAGTTCATTTCACGTTTGTCCAGTGGATGTCACTAAAGGCCCTACAGGATATTGCTTGGTTGCACGCCACAACTGTTAACTGCACTTTTTATGTTTCAATCATTAATTTGTAGAGGAGGCTAACAGGTTACAAATCTGCTGCTTGCTCAGTGTTTGTACATCTAGTCAGACATTTAGATGAAAAAAATATTCAGTGTTTCTCCAACACAGGTGCAGCAGACATGCGGTTGATCTGTGAAACTGCTGCCTTGAGGTTTTATTGTTATGTATCTGCACTGAAAGACACAAATCTCTGAAGTAGCACAACACTCGAGTCTGGTTCAGCTGAATTGTAACAGATAAAAGCAAACTGAGGTGATTTGTTAGAGAAAAATAATAATAAAAAAGGTCTGCATACAAAAATCAAAGATGCAATAATTCTGGTCTGGAATTACTTTTGTGGATTGCGAGACCATGTGAATGTAGATCATCCAGAGAGGAAACATTCAGGCAGAGTTATGACTGTAGAGCGAACGAGAGAGTGAGGCGATAGACCGGAGAGACGGGTCAGATTCAATTAACTGCCTTTGTGAAGAAGTGAGGAGGGGCGGCAGGGTGAGAGTGATGAAAATGAATCACTATCCTCTGGAAAATGAGATTCTTGCCCATCAACTTTGAGTGGAATTGTAAAGAAGGGACTGACAATCAGCAGCAGCAGCAGCCAGCATCACTCTCTGAGTAAATTCAGCTTAAATTAAAATGGGATTTTACAGGATAACAAACTTACTCATGCAGTAAATTGTACCTTCATTTTTTTAAAACTATTTTTGGTGTATACAATTATTTATTTCTCTTTTTACATCGTTTTATTTTTCATTATAATATTTTAAGACAAGTATCATCTGTAGAGTTATTTTGATTTCTGAGTAACTGGCCGATTATTTTAGTGATTAATCATTTTGTCAACTGTCACAGAAATTCCTCGTTTTGTCCAACCAACAGTCCAAAACAAGTTACAACAAGTAAAATTTTTTCTCATATTTGACAGAGATAAACATAAAATCCTCACATTTGAGAAGCTGAAACCAGAAAAAAAGACAAACAGCAAATTTATTAATCGGTTACCAAAATAGTTGCCATTTATGTTTCTGTTGCTCTTCACATTTGGTTTCAAAAGACAATGCCACCAAAGATTAGGAGGCACACAATCCTGACACTTTAAGTTAAGTTCCTGTTGCACTTGCTTGAGAGCAACATATAAAAGATGTTACTGAGAGTGAAATGCCTTTAATGTAATGCCAGTTAGTTTTTAAACATCTCTAATTGACAGATTTGGTGGAAGGTGAAAATGAGAGTCGGTGTGAGTGTCGGTGAACAGGGAACATGCTCTGCGGCACTTCGCACCACAATGCCAAGTGAAAAAACACCCATGCTTTAAGTGGTATCAAATGATGACGCAAGTTCAAATTCTGCTAAAGCACTGTGCGCCGTCTACTGTGGAAGTGTTTCCAGATTATCACTGAGAAGATCGTGATTTGAACACTATAAAAAATGCTGGAACAACATAACCTGAACCACATGCAGTCAGGTGGGAATCACAAGCTGAATCCCAAGAAATGTCAGTGGAGCAAGACCAAAACAATGAGAAGCTCTTGTACAGTACGGTAACCATGCTAATAATGTGCGGACAGTCGATATCCATCGACTCATGCGAGTGACTGACGTGGGGGAAAATCACCTCGTTTACCAATTCCAGCTCATCCTCTGTCTGCAAAAGGTGGTAACAGAGAGTTACAACGCTGATTCATATCTTAATCGCTTATTTACTTTTAGTTACTAACAAAATACATAATAATAAAGCTACTTCCTGTAGTTTGGCAGGCTACTTTTTTTAATATTACTGGTTTGTTTAGCAAAGTTACCAATGAAATCAATCAATTAGGTTAATTGTTACAGCAAATGTGTGGGACCTGAAATCATAGACAATGTCTGCCTCCAACCATCAAGGGTCACTAACGCTAATGAAAGAGTTGACAACACAATCTAACCACTGGGTCCATTTAGTTGCTGCTCTGTAGCTTTTGATCATATTACAAGATCTTCCTCAACGGTTTTCTACAAGGTCAAGAATAAATAATCAACTCAACTGTTAAGCCAGCATGTCCTTAAAACATGCTAAAACAAACATTTAAGTACTTTAGAACACAACACGTACTGTATTTTCATGTTATAAAGTTGATATGGTTAATGTGCAAACATATGCCTATTTATAGAGCTAGCAGACATGGAGCAACATTAGCATTCATTTGGAGTTGTGTTTCTGATCACCTGGCGATTGTTAGACCCAATATTCGCTTTCCTTTTAGCTTTGTTTTGGTCTCCACCAACTTCTGAGGGAAACATCTGGCATTCTAGCTGCTAAATGCTCCACTATGTTAGCTAGTCATTAACTGAGTCCGTTTGTTGTTTGGGGCTGGACAGGTAGAATATAGTGAGTTAATCCGAGCATTCTCGCTGAAAGCAAGAGCAGTTTGACTGAATCAAACCAGTGACGTTGTTGCCATACAACCAAAACAATGAGCTGGGAGCTGTTAAAACACTCAGTAGAGCTGGGGAGCTCGGTCTGATCCGTTACACATACAAGTAGGCATGTGAGTCATTGTAAATACAAATATATTGCAGGTTTAAAATGCTCAGAAAAATGGGAATTTGTACGTTTGCAATTCCATGACACATGGGCAAACCCCATCTGCTGAGGAAGGTTGTGCGATATGATCAAAAGCTCCAGAACAGCTATTAAAAAGGACCTCACGGTGAAAGCATTTTGTGGTGCTTCAAAAATCAGGAATGAACTTTAACTCTCAAAGGAAGCAATGTTTTAATGACCTGTTGGTGTGGTTAGCATACACTGTCAAACATGGCTGTAAGCTAACGTGGGTGCATGTTTAGTTGAAAGGTTATGAGAAGTCTCATCAGTATGTCAGTGGGAGCTGGCCGATTCATCCAAGACCTTACTAACTTTGCCAAAGTAATGAGGAACATGGAGTGGAGAGCACACATCACTGCTCCCAGGTCTTTACTAAAAACATAAAGATGAAAGCGAACAGCCTTCTTTAGTCTAATTCTTGGATATCATTTCATGTAGCAATATAAAGTCCCAATGTTTTACTATAGTTTTCCATCTTGTTCATTGGCCAGTGAAGGCGTTCTTTTTCTGATATTAAATGAAAATAATTTCTATCCCCTTGTGTCCCTTAACAAATCTGAGTTTCAGGTTTCAGGCTTCAGGTTTCAGGTGCCGGTGTCTTGGTTTTGTTATTATTTGCAAGATCCTTGCTTTTTATTGTCCCAAGTAAGTAAGTGTGTTTACAGAGGTATAAAGTGCCATTTTTTTTCATTGCACAAGGTTGAAAATGCACAAGTTCAGCTTGGTTAAGCTCACCATCTGCATGAGGCTTTTTCCGCCCTGTGAGGTGATGACTCGAAGGTCTGGCTTGCGGCTGTTGACCATCTGGGGGCTGGGAGGTGGGGGTGGAGACTTGGCCGGAACTACTTTCCCCAGACTGTTGCCGTTGGAAACGGTGAGGAGGCCTGGGGAGGCCCTGGCACTGGTGTATCCATTAGCTGCGGGGTGATAGAGGTGCGAATGGACAGAAATCAATAGGAAAAAGCAAACAGGTGAATGCAGACAGCGGGGTACAGACAGTGTGTGCACTCAAGGGTGCATTAACATAATCCTCCAAAGCTTTCTTTTTCAAACTGTTTTTTTATTCTGAGACGCTCCAAATTAAAGACATGTCAACATCGACGGAATAAAAGCTGTCTGTAAGGCAAACGACGCGTAAAAATCTAATCTAGCAACAACTTTTTGTGTTAGTGATTATTGGACATGATGTCAAGACAAATATATTCCTTCTACTAAAATCGTATTCTCTTCTTTGAAATGCTAACATTTTCTCAAATAATATGATTGGAGCCAAAACACTTCATAAAAGGGTGTTTCATTTTTACTCTAAATATCAGATGAAAATTAAGAATAAAAAAAAACATTTTCCCCTGAAAACATGTAAAACAAAAGGACTGGGGAAAAAAAAGGTGCAGTACTAAAAGGCAGACTACATGTCCAAGGGGAAGCGCTGGGAATCCCATGCATGTCTGTTGATGCTACTGGTGGCATCCCCTGGTCCCTCCAAGGCACAATCACAGATGGTGCAGAGGAGGAGAGAAGAGGAGGAAACTTGGAAAGGATTTGGGATAAATACTGAAATACAGACAGCGATGCCAGAAGAACACAACAAGCAAACTCATGATCTGAACAAATATAGGTGTACTCACGGACTGGACTTGGGCATCCTCCATTTGAGTTGTTCAGGTCGCCTCCAAGAAGAGCACCTATTGAAAAAGGATTAAATGGATAGAAAGAATGTGAATTAAGTTGCTCAACATTTTCTGAAATATACTGTACACATTTCTATTATTTCTGATGAAATCTGAAAAATAAGGAAGCAATGGCATATTGCATTCAGATTTGTGATCTGGCCAATATATGGCTAAGTGTAAATGACTGTTAAAATCTCATCTGGAGTCAAGAGACTTTATTTTTATTAATTAACAAGCGTAAATGGGTCCTGAGGATATTAGAATCCACACTTGTTGACTCCAGTTCTCCCATGCTTAATTAATATACGTATAATCTAAAGTTAATACAAAAGTAAAAGACTTTGAAGGAGGAGCGCAGCAAATGTCATACATTGTAAGTTAGTCTAGTGCAGAGGAATGTGCACTAAGCACTACATAAAATATCCACTGCAGCTCCACGACAGAATAACAACTGATAACAATGAATACAACAGTATAATGTTATGAGTGAGGAGGAAAACATGAGTAGGATTTTAAGGAAGAGCAGACAATATACTGTAGAAGCATAGAAATAACATACTTTTTGAAACTGCAGCCAAAATCACTAGAGTTTCAATGGTTTACAGTCCGTTTCTGCTGGTATTTATTAGTCGACTGACATATAGATATCACTTGCTTACCTGCGCTGGCTGGTCGCTGTGGCAACCCAGGAGACACCGTATTTCTCTGAAGAGCCGGTTGCTGTGGTGACAGGAGGTGGGTATCTGTGAGCGACGATGAAGTTACATAGGAGGTAGTTACCAGTGCGTTGCCAGGGTTACTGAATTGCAGTGTGCTTTGATTGGATGACTGGACTGTGACTGGCATGGAGAAGGTCTGTGCCGAAGCTGCCGACTGCTGCAAAGTGGGAGGAGAGAATTTCCCTTTTAGTCAAACGTCATTGTACAACAACAACTCACTGTTCCATCTCTGCTACATCAGATTCAAATAAACATATTTGTTTCTCTGGTAGACAAACTTACTAAACCTCAACTGAACTGAATTGAATTGACTCAAACAGATCGTTGGTTTCCGGAACACATATGCAAAGTATCTGTAATAAGCTAAAATTGTCTTAAAAAGCTAATATCATCCAAGACCCACCCAAGTGCCCCTAAATGTCTTTGTCTGCCCTGCGATTGACTGGCGACCAGTCCAGGGTGTTTCCCTGCCTCTCGCCCAATGTTAGCTGGGATTGGCTCCAGCCCCCCCCTGCAACCCTTCGGGATAAGCAGTATGGATAATGAATGAATGAATCATCCAAGACAATGTATCTGTTGGGCTTCAATTACAGGTGAGCGGCACAAATTACAGAATTTATTTTATTGTTCTAGTTCAGTAAAATGGACAGGTAAGCCTATACACATCGTTATCACCAAATCACCATCCCTTTCTTTCACCAAATTGTCTTATCTGTAAAATTCATGATGTATAGACACGCAGGACCAAGTGACACCTGAATTCATGAAAATTTAAGCATGTTCACATTTAGTTGGAGGTGGTTCTTGACATAAAGCGCAGCACTGAGGCAGTTTGATTTAAGTGAGAGATACAGGTCATAAAGTCAAAGTGATGGCAGCTGTGAGGTTTTCAAGACTTGAAACAACAACAAAACAGAAACTGTACAAAATGTGTAGTCTAAATGGGAAAAAGCAGTCATTGAGGCCGAAACAAAATGTTATGAAGAGTATTCGTTAAGTTGGAAGGACTTTAAAATATAATGCATTCTCCTTAATTACTTTAAGAACTGTGGCCAGACATTACAGTGGCCAAAAAAAAACTGGTCATGCTGTGTGTGTGTTATTTCCTGTGATGAGCTTAAGTTTCTGGTCTTCTGTAAAGGACCCAGTGAAACAAAAGTGTGAAGTGTGAAACAAAGTCAGAGGAACTTCACACGAGTAGCTGTTTCCTGTAGGCACTCAAGCCAAACACAGAGTAATAACAGACAAATGTTAAACCAACAAGTCGAAGGTCAAGAGAGAAGCAGAACAAATAGTAATTGTACTCCGTAAGAAATAGATTGCGTGCAGGTTATATGACTTACTCCATAGCGTTTGAATAGAACATCCAGGTCCTCCGTGGTCTTACGGTACTTGTCATCATTTAGGGGACTTTGGTCAATGGAGTCTTCACCGTCCGGCTCTGGACTGTCACAACCATTGAATCCTTTCTTTCTCAAAGTCTATGAAAGTAAAAAAGAAAGGAAATGAGTGAAAGTAGTGTAAAATCAGTCAGTCAGTCTAGTTGCTTGAAACTGGGAATTGACCTAAATGCAACTGACGCACATTGAAATAACAGCTGTAGCCTTCTAAAGTCAAGATGTTTGATCCAAATGCTGAAGGCCCTGATTCAAAAACAATAAGTTGATATTAAAGAAAGTTTAACTGAAAGAGCGCGACTCGTGAAACTGACATGATGTAATAATAAATGTGGCAACACAAACATTTTTTAATGACCCAAAACTCATGCAACAGTAACCGTCAATCTTGGCTAAATCACTTGTACACAAAAGCTGCCAATGTGATGGATTTACCTCAATAATGTCTGCATTGGTCCGGCTCTCGTGAGGCTCGTTGTACTCCGTGTATTTGAGCAAGACCTTGTCCATGTCAGTGCTGGCATACTGGAACAGCTTGTTCGCGTGGTTGAAGATGATCAGGGCAATTTCGCAGTCACACAATACACTCAGCTCGTAGGCTTTCTTCATCAAGCCAAACTTTCGCTTTGTGAATGTCACCTGAGAGAAAAATGCAGAGAAAGTTGGGGAAAGAGGACATGGGGCAGAGGGTTGGGGGAAAGAAACAAAAACGCACGTGAGTTTTGGTTACTTGGACATCTGAACAATTTGGTCTGTGGAGTATTGTCACGTTACAGAACATACTATGTTGACGCTCAGTTTCTTTTCATCTTTGAGCCTCTTCATGAACATGAAGACCATATTTTTCAAATGCCTAAAAATGTACAAAGTCTAACTTTTTTTTGTATTACATTTTTATAAAATACCTAAGACAGCTGAAGTTCTAACTGATCACTCCTTTTATAAATCAAGAGTCCCATGGCACACTATTCTTGATTCAATCAATAATCTTAAATTTGGATTATTGGTGCATCTATCTTAATTGTGATGTTGATTAAAACATACAGATCATTTGACTTGGAAATAAATTCTCTCTATTATTATACACCATTATTTTTATACCCTTTATATCCGTTTCTCACATTTCTTTTCAGGGTTAACACATTGCTATTGCAATAAATATTTCATTAGAGTAATCCTACATTTTGTTCCTTTGCATAGGTCCTCTGTGATCCACACACAAAGAGGTCTAGTCTTCCTAATCAAAATTAATTCCACAATTCGGGAGAAGAAGTTAGAATAATCTTTCAGGTGGCAGGTAATGAAGAAAATATATGCAGTCACATTACTGGCAACCAATTCTATATTTTGGGTGCTCTTTTGCTGCCAGAACAACTGAAACACAGTGGAGTCAATATTAATAATCAATAATGAAGCATCCTTGTTTTGGTGGACCTTATATATCTAGTAGCACTACAGTGAAATAACAGCCTCAGACATTGGCTTTTAAGAAACAAATAGTTACTGATCATTTTTATATGCACTGAAAGGAAATGCTCTGAATTTGACAAACTCCTTTCATTCCAGTCGTCTTTCTCGACAGCTTCTACCATCACTAGATGTGGTCCAAACAGAAACCTACTGTAGGTGCAGTATGCACTTTTGTTCAAACTAGAGATGTACACTGAGGCACAATAAAATAAACTTAATGAAGAATGGGAATAGGTTCATTTTCGGTGTGTCAAAGTTGAGGTCGAAAGTATAGATGACTGGTTGACTAACTCTTCTGCCATTACAGTTTTTGGTTTCCTGTTGAGCAACTGGTCAATGGTGAAGTAAGCAGTTACAACTTGCAATCAAACTGAATGCAATTTCAATACTTTTGTCATGAGACAACATTATGTGAACACAGATGAACCGATTTTATGTTTGTACATTTTTACAAATTTGTCAAAACATTTTGCTGTCTTAATATTTTAACCACATTTCAGAGACATCATCAAAATTATGCTGCATACAAATTCTTCTAAATGTCTTATGTCGCAACAATTTAACTGATAATTTAAACTGGAGCACGTTTAGTATTTACTGGAAAACCTGCTGCAGGATCCTGTGAGGAGGTGGACTTGTATAAAACAATACACACACAAAAAAAAATTCTTGGTGGTTCAAAAACAGTGATAACAAAGGAAAACCTTTAAAATAAGAAATGAACATTTTTGTACGACTACTCATCCAACTGTGAAAACAAGAGCCACTCTGAAGGAGCTGCAGAGCTCCTGGCTGTGATTGTGACTCTAACAGAACCACATTCAGTGCTGCACATTCAGTCAAGGCAGATGACCGCCCACCAAGAGCCTGGTTCTGCCTGAGGTTTCTGCCTGTTAAAAGGCAGTTTTTCCTTGCCACTGTCGCATAGTGCTTGCTCATGGTGGAATTGTTGGGTCTGTAG
>JAVQJF010055526.1:0-12747 GCA_036023855.1 Gadopsis marmoratus | reverse complement strand
GGCATTCTCTTCTGTAAAGCACTTGGTGCATTTAATATCTTTGTTGTAAAGCACTTTGAACTGCATTTCTTGTATGAATGGTGCTATATAAATAAAGTTTATTATTATTATTATTATTCATTAGAAGTGTAGTTAATATATTTATATTTGTGCTAGTGTGGTGTGCGGTTACATCATTAACTACATATTTCAGTCAAGTTAAAGTTGTGGAGGCTCAACTTCTATATGATGATAAAGATAAAGATGCTTATGTGAGTGAGAACAGGTCCATGTTTTTGTTGGTGAGGAGGGGTGAGGTATGTCAGGTGGTGGGAGTCACATGACCTGCAATCCCCCTCAATCCCTTTCGTGTGACTATCAGCTGAGCAGCAACATCAGTAATCCCAGTGAGAGGAATGAGGGATCCCAGACTCAACGGGTTTTTTTTCTCAGCTTGTGATGTGTGTGCGTTTGTGAATGAAAATGTTAATGCCCTCAATAACCCTCACAATCACATGGCAAATAAAATATGAAAAGAAAAGATTATGAATTATAGCACACGCCTTGGATTTTAGCCTGTAGTCATGAATGCAAACTGGCATAAGAAATAGTGTACCGGCATATTGTCATGTAAACGTTTGTTAAAGAGAGAATTTTGAACATAGTGAGGAGTGTGTTGGCATAAAATAAGATAAGAAACACTAGCTCAAATATTCAGACATAAGCTTGTAATTCCTGGGAAAGCAAACATGTCATGTATCATAACATGTCATCAGTCACAGAAATGGAAATGAATCATGTTCCTCACACTCGACTTTCAAACATCTTAAACTAAAGAAAATATTTGGGCCAAAGGGGCAATTCCACTTTATCCCTTTGCAGCTTCTCTTGGTTTTAGACCTTTTATGTCAAATGAGGTAGAAAATGCAGCTCGATGTAGTTGCACTGAGAAAGAAAAAAAAAGTTGTTTCACTTTGATTGCAACTGTGAGGATTAGCTACATATGAAGCTATATATTTTTTTACCATGCAGAATAAAGAAATTAGAACATTGATCCATTATTTTCTTGTTAGGAAATACAGATGTGATTTTCCAGAAAGAAAAACTTTCATTTCAGATGTACTCACTTATTGCAGTGGCAGATGTAAAAGCCAAAACCAGCAGCACCAGCGTCAGAGTCGCCATCCTGTATTTGCTTGTGTGTCTCCTCTGAGCCCCGATCCTCACCCAGCAGTCCTGAACCCCAAATGCAACTCTGAGAGACTTGAGGAATGCCTCCTCACTCTCTATAAGAGGGCTTTGGACCTGAATTACCATAAAGTTCTTCTCACCTCTGACATCATGGGGAGTCTGCAAACTGGCACCGCCCCCTTTGTTAGACTGTAAGAACAGATGCGAGTACTGTTCTAACTACTGTTGTGTTTAATAACCATTGTGCTTACTTGTAGCTTTGACGTTATACTTGTATTAAATTGTATATGCTCACCTGAGCCAATCTTACTTCATGGGTGCTGCGTTTTTACTTGTGAACCACATTTAAGCCAGATTATTTTTTCCTGAAGCGACATGTCATAAATGTAATAGCTCAAATAAAGCACTCAGAAATGTGAGCAGTAACATAATGCAGAGAAACAAAGGGCTTTAAAAGATGGATAAATAATTCAAATGAACACAATGTAAGAGACATCCCTCAAGCGGGACAATATTTTGAGTGCATTATTGGAAAAATCAATGAATGCTTTCTGCACAGTGTAAATGAAAGTGTTGTACGTGATGCCTGTTTTAGGATAGAGGGAGTGATGAGGACTGTGAGCAAAGCTCATCTCATGCCTGTTCTTGACGTATGACCTTAGAGCTATGTGTGCATGGGCGTCACAAGATGAACGTGTGGAAGGCAAATCAATAGCATCCTTTTATTTCCTCAGCCGTTCCTTCTCCGTATCTTGCTGTGTCCACCCCAGGCTGCTGCAGCAGCTCTGAGAATCCGTGCTTACAGTTAGGCAGACACACCCGTGCTCAGTTTATGAGACATCCTTTTTCATATTCCAGCGTTTCATGCAGATGAAGACAAGGATGCATTTAAAGGAACAAGTTGGTTGATTCTGGAAGGGACAAAAAAAACCTCAAAGTGACTTACTCAAAAAGGTGTCACATTATTGAACAAAAATGCTTTGTATAAAGTTAAACTCTTTTCCTCTCACTTGTTAATACCAAGTCCTCAGCAAATATGAAACATCTAGTCTAATGAAGCGTCCCACATGTAGCATCTTCAAGTAACAGTGCAACTGAAAACAAGATATCATTGATACATCACAATTAATTATTCATGTTATTCTGTTTGCCTGGATTCAAGTTCTGTAGAGCTGGAAAATAGAAAAGCAAAATTTACACTGTAAACAGTAAGCACGCCTCAGTTACTCTATCATGAAGCAGAGTGATGTCACTGACTTCTATTTGTCAAAAACTGACATGTTTATACTTTCACAGCATAGAAAGTAGCATAATGTGAAATAAGTCAGACTTCAATACTAAACCCATAAGTTCATATTCAAATTTCTAAAGTGTTATTAAAAATACTTCTGAGTAAAATTACCATATATTTCTATACAAATTTAGATAAAAGGTTATGAAGTTCACAATAGCTTTTACTCACCTTTTTATTTCTCTTAAAAATGCACTTCTCCTTTGGGCTTGGTTCTCTTATTCCTGTAACTACATTTGTATGTTTATTTTTGCAAATTGCTATGCAATTAAAAAAAAAATAGTGTTTAAAGTTAGATGGAGAATAGATTATAAAGTGATGTCATGGGTGTGCGACATACCAGGGACAGGGAGAGGACCCAAGAGCAGACGGGAGCAGTTTAACGATTTATTAGTAGCAACTGAGCTCTGGGCAAAAGACCTGGGAATAGAAGGACAGGGGCAGCGCAGGAAACTTCAGGCGCACAGCCTGGAGGCAGGGCAGACATGTGGAGCCACTCAGGAGGGCGACCAGGAGGCTGATGACGAAGACAAAACCGTACTGGAAGTTGGCAACAATGCTGGAGGTCAGGAAGAGAGTCCGGCTGGTGAGCCGGGGTAGCCATGGAAACAGGACAGGAACCAGGGTCAGCCAGGCCGCAGACTCTGGCGCAGGAACTGACTGGGGTGAACCAGTCAGTGCCGTTGTTCAGCAAAGACTGTGGCGTGGCACAGCGGAGACCCACAATGGGGTCAGGAGCCATGACCACTGTGTCTTCTGCAGCCTTCGCGGGACCCTGTTTAGTGTCCTCAAAAGGTGACCGCTGGGCATCAGGGTGGCAGTCTATACGATACTCCAGGAACTTAAGTCTGACATTGGGGTTTCTGGTTCAGGATTGGGAAACTGGAGGCTAGCCAACCCTGGCTTGGACAGGAAGCTAGACGCTGGGTCCGAGACTGGTTAATTAATTCTGTCATGGGTGTGCAAAGTACCAGAGGCTGGATATAATAAAACCCAGAGCAGACAGGAGCAGTTCCACAACTCGGTAGCAAATGAGCTTACATGTGGGTAATGCAGGTAGACAGGCAACTGGTGAATCCAGGTCCGGAGACAAAAACACGAGGCCCATCCACAGGGTAACCACAAACACGGGGAGGAACATTAACAGAATGAATCAACAAAGGAAAGGAACCGGTATATATAGAAAAGAGACCAATGAGAGAATCAGGGGCAGGTGAGCACAGGGACACAGGTGAACCTAATCAAAGCTGGGGGGAAAAGAACAAAGACAGGAACTAGAACATGCATAAAAGAGGATTTACCAAAATAAAACAGGAAATTAACCTAGAACGGGATGTTACAAGCAATTTGTATTTAATAAACAGCCCCGTTACCACAGGGATTGGTGGATTTCTGGTGGTTGTCTCATGCCTGTGAGACTGCACTACACGTGACCCCTCATGGGCTAACAGCAGAGTTTGGGAGGAAATAAATCCTTCCCACAGAGCACCTGACTTAACATTCCACAAATAGTCAACCATTGGCTTCTTTCCTCATTAGCCTCAACTGTGTAGTATCTTAACATTGTTCCTAAGGTTCAGGAAATTTCTGGAATTGACACAATTTAGAGAGCTGTATTTCAGACAGGGGAAGTTACTGGAAATCATTTTACAACCGCTTGCTTTCCATGAATAAGACAAGACATAATAATAAATAAGACTTCAGAGCAAGACAAAATGAAAAATTGTGATTATTCCCTGTTTTGTTAATATTCACAGTTTTAGATTGTAAACTGCCTAAACGCAGTGTGAAAAGTAATGCAAGGACATAGAATATAAATTGGATGCCTTAAAAATGATATAAACACACAAACGCAGAGCCCATCCCCCACCTATGGTCACACACACTAACAAGCTTTCACTTTCCAAACCCTAACACCCAGAAAACAAGGACTGAGTTTTATTATTGGCCAAAATCCAGATCAATAAGGTCATCTGGTTTCTAAAATGCCAGTACAAGATCAGACCAGACAGGCAAATCAATTCCCAAATACAGCAAACGTAGCAGTCATTCAGTGCATCCAGAAGGCTTATGTAAACTTCCCTCATTTTTGACAGACATCCTAATTCAAGCTCTTTGTTGGTCATTTGATTTCCTCATTGCAACAAACACCAGCACTCAAAAACGGGACAATAGATATTCATAAAAAGGGAAAACGGCTTACGCAGACATACACAAAGCAAAGCTTTCAGTCGAACATGACGTTCATCTGGATACATTTCAGGTGTTTTAAATCCTCTAAAAGGGTGCCTGTTTTCCAGGGAACAATGTCAATGCAGATTATTCCAAATCTGCGAGCAACCAACACTTTCGGACGTGTACTAGTAGCCAGAAAGAACAGTGAAACAACCTCTGTAAATTAAACAAAATTATACAAAAATGTTCAAATGTACCAAAACATACACTTGCATCTAGCTGTAACAGCATCTTGGCCCATAATTATGCCTTTAATTCATATACAATCTCCATCAAATGAGAAATAACTTAGTGGTCGTCACTTGACATTTAAGTCTGCTGGGTGGATACATGTTGAGCCTCTTAGCTAAGATCATGTGCAGTATTGGTATGAATGCTTTCGTGCCCAGACAGAACAACAGAGGCTGTTTCTTCATGCAGTAACAGGATGCTCGATGCCCCGTGACCAATGCTGGTCTATATTTCATGATTATTATGCCTTTTTCGCCGCAGACATTTTAACTTGTCATAGTGGGAAAAGCACAGATGTTACTAATAATATTAACAATGATGATGATGACATGGATCATTCATCAGACCTTACAGAACTGCTGTGACATGTATACAGGAGGACCCAAGTGCAGGACACAACACTGGAGTAAATAAGAATTAATGCTGGTATATTGAATAAGGAGTGGGAAGACATTCAATGAAGATGGGTGGAAAGCAGATGCAGGGAAGGCGAGGCTGGCTGGGTTTAGAAGGCAGGCAGAGCGTGATGACCGTGCAGCTGAGTGGAATCCAGGGAGATGATTTGAACCTGAGAACAGGATTAGGATTGAGCAGAGATAGTTTCAGACACAAGCTACCAGGATAAAGGCCAGCGTGCTTGCTGCCAAACAAACTGAAACAATGATCTGGCGACGAGTGGATGGAAGACCAGGGTAGAAATTCTGCAGGCTGATGAGTAGATGGATGACAGGTGTGCTGACTGATTGCCGAAACAAGGCAGAAGGTTTGCCTTCCCAGTTGACAGACACACAGGACACAAGAGGGAGGGGAAACACCAGAAACATGAGGAAAAAAAATGAGCACAGCAGAATCGTGACAACTGCAGGTGTGTTGAAACTGCATCTGACTTGGGCATCCTGGTGGCCTATTGATTTATTTGGTTAAGATACATGCCTTATAACTGCAATATCCCCAGCTTGATTCCGACTGGGGACCTTTGTTGCACATGGGGTTAAATTACAATAATAGCGGCCCAGCAGCTCCAGGCTCCAGTAACTGGTTAATCCGGCCATGTTCCTGGAGGCACACAAAGGCATTGCAGGGTAGACATCAGATGAAAACATGTGAAGTGAAACTTAATTTGAAAAGACCCTTTTCACTGTAATCATTTCAAGTTGTCAAACACAGATGTGATTAATAACTTTAATTGCTGCAACATGTTTAAATAATTGGTGGAACAGAGCTGCCATTAATGTTATTGGTTCCACTTGTGCTTTTTTACTATGACATGTGAAAATGTCTGCTGTAGAAAAAAAAGTCTGTTATTTCAGGAATAATAAAGAAACATTTCAAACAAATATTTTTTTCAGCCTCATTTTTTTCAGAACATGATAGAAATAGATTGCACAGCTACATTTACTGCCACTGGAGGGAGCAACTGTTATTCTCCCTCATTCTGTCATGTTCAGGACACTGAAGTTATTTGCCACATTATAAATACAACAACAACAAAAACTGCCGCTTTTTATATTAGGGTATTTTCAAGGTCATGTTTAGCTTTGGAAAAAAACTTGACAGGCTATAAAAGTCTGACCAATGAAGCTGAATAATCCCATATTTTGTCATTTTCTATACTTTGTTGCCATTTTCATGTATTGTCCTTGTGTTGTGTGTCAATGTGTAAAAAGCATTGTTTTATTGAGTAATTTATTTTTCTATGAATCCAAAAGCTGTTAGAACTACAAAGACTTTGTGTTTTGTTTAACATCTTTCCATGAAATGTAACTATCCTCTAACCAGTGGTGGAAGAAGAACTCAGATCTGTAGAAATACTGTATAACAAGCATTAGCATCAAAATATACTTAAATAACCAAAGAGAAAAACTACTCATCATTTAGTATGGCACCTTTCAGAATATACATTAAATTAATGAATTATATTTATTAATCCATGCATTAGTGTGTACATCACTTTAATGCTGCAGCTGCTAAACGTGGAGCTAATCATTTTACATATTGCTGTGTAGGTTGTGAAATTCCCCTCTGGTGATAAATGAAGTGTTAATCTGAACCTGCAAAAATAACTAAAGCTATAAAATAAATGTAGTGTAGTAAAAGAGTACAATATTTCCCTCTGAAATGTGGAAGACAACAACCGACCGCGGACAGACCAACACAGCTACCACTTCCGTCTCTGACGATAATTACGTAGAGCGTCGTCGTCATCTCGCCACGTGATCTGCGAGGCTCGTTTGTTGAATGGTTCCTTCTCATCCCGATACAGACCGACTCCGTCTCTCGACTTGCACCCACTGGCACTAAAACCAACAATTTAAACTCAACGGACAGTATTTAAAGAAAAAAAAATACACTTTACTTACTCGTTGGCACCAGTCCCCCCAAACAACGATTCCCAAGGAGGACGCTTTTGAGGAGTCAATTGGAGAAACTGTGAAACCCCACCCGTTTACAATATTCGGTGTGTGTTGAACGAAAACACGAACGCTCCCGTGCAAACGCGGGAAACGCTGCTGTGTTGGTTCAGTGTTTTCCACAGAGGAGCCAAATGACACGATCCCGCAGCCTTTAGCTGTGTTGCTGTGGCCGGAGACAGTTTATCCTCGACAGGACCACGCTGTCCCCGAGGCTGCGGTGGACCCGGACCCTGCGGAGCCGTTCGTTTTATATGTCGCTGCTCGTAATCGTTTGTGTCTGTAGCCACCGAGCAGTTGTTAGCTCACACACAAAGAGGGGAGTCTTGCTAACTAACTAGCTAAACCACCAACGTTCCTCCTGTTCTTTAAAAAGAAAAAAAAAAGATGGATACGTTTCAGAAGGTGGAGAAGATCGGAGAAGGGACGTACGGCGTGGTGTACAAAGCCAAGAACAAAGTCACCGGAGAAACTGTTGCGCTCAAGAAAATCAGGCTAGACACGTAAGTTCACTCACGAGTGTTGTTGGTTATCATCTGGGCAGCTAAAGGCGCTGCAGCTAAGCTATCTGCTGCTTTGCTTCACATTTGATGGAACTTGTTTGTAGCCTCCTTGCTGCCTGACCAGGGTGTGACGCTGCAAACCGTTCATCCATCACCCAGCAGTGTTTGAGTCAGTGTTTCTCAGACGCCAGACTTTGAACTCTAACTACATTTGGACGCTACTCGTGTAATTTCCTGCGCATAAAATAACCTAAATTTACACTCATCTGCAGCCATTCAACTTAGTATAACACTGAAACATGATGATATACACTCCGATCAGCCACAGCATTATGGCAGCATGGTCACCCCGACCACTTCTGGTCTGCAGTGGTCGGTACCAGATGTCCTGCTTCAACACATCTTTGAGGACAAAATGTTCACTTGCTGCCTCATACCCCCACCCCACTGACAGGTGCCATGGTAACGAGATAATAAATGATCTCCGCTTCACATTAGTGTAGTAAAAACATATGTATACCAAAATGTATGTAATAAATGTTTTTGTCAGGAGTCCGAATATAAAGCTAAGGGGTCATAGGATATATATATATATATATATATATATATACATATGAGTATTTCTGTTACAAATGTGTCTGATTTTCGCTTGCATGGCATTTCTTGGGCTTCAGCAGGTGGCGTCAGTGACCTTTGTGTCAAACCACAGGAAACAAAAGCTATGCTTATCTCTTGCTAGCTGATATGTTAGCCATACTGGCAGTGATGGTGCAGTCAGTGATATATTTTTAGGACTGCTCTTATAACTGTAAATAACAAAAAATTGACAACATTATTATAACCTGGGAATAGCGTATGGACTTCGGTAAGTTAATGTACCATGTATGTTTCAGGGAAACGGAGGGTGTACCGAGCACTGCAATCCGCGAGATTTCACTTCTCAAAGAACTCAGTCACCCAAATATTGTCAAGTAAGTGCCTCATTTTTATGACATTTAGCTAAACATTGTTTGCAAGATTCTCATGTTACTTGTCAGTCTTTAACCCTAACCGGCCTGTTAACCTGTTTCAGACTGCGGGATGTCATCCACACGGAGAACAAGCTCTACCTTGTTTTTGAGTTCCTTCATCAGGATCTAAAAAAGTTCATGGACTCCTCCTCAGTCACGGGTATCCCACTGCCTCTGGTTAAGGTGAACACCAGCTAGATTTGTCAAGAGTAAATGGGATCTTCATAGATTTGAGTTGACTTGCATGGCTGGATGGCTGTAACTAAGTTTTCCTTTTTTGTGTGTTTGTAGAGTTATCTTTTCCAGCTGCTGCAAGGCCTGGCCTTCTGCCACTCTCACCGGGTTCTTCACCGAGACCTGAAGCCCCAGAACCTCCTCATCAACGCCCAGGGGGAGATCAAGCTCGCTGACTTTGGTCTGGCAAGAGCCTTCGGGGTGCCTGTGCGCACATACACACATGAGGTAACGTGCACAGCCACCCTCTTCATCATTAAGAGTTGTCGCATTTAAAGTGTGTTTTCATTACTATGCCCAGCAGTCGAGTGCACCCTGTCATGCTTCCCTCTGAGTGAACTGAGGAACAGTCAACATTGGCTGATGTAAAAAAAAATAATATATATATATATATCTACATACTCAAATTTATCAGTTTAATTTCTTAGGCTGCATATCACTAAAGAAAGCTAGATATTATTTTGGTTCATTTCTTTCTCCTGAGAAATTGTGTTTACCTGATTACAATCTTGCTTCCGTGATTTTGTGCAGGTGGTAACACTTTGGTACAGAGCACCAGAAATTCTCCTGGGCTGTAAATACTACTCCACAGCTGTCGACATTTGGAGCCTGGGGTGCATCTTTGCTGAAATGGTAACGCACTCGGTTTCATCTATTACAATAAGCTCCACTGAATGAGTGAAGCATGCACATGATGCACAAATGATCAAACACAATGTCACCTCACTGTCCACCGCTGTACAGATCACCAGGAGGGCATTATTCCCTGGCGACTCTGAGATCGATCAGTTATTCCGTATCTTCCGCACCTTGGGCACGCCCGATGAGATCGTCTGGCCCGGAGTCACATCGATGCCCGACTACAAACCATCTTTCCCTAAGTGGGCCCGGCAGGAGTTGTCCAAAGTGGTGCCTCTTCTTGATGAGGATGGACGAGAACTGCTGGGAGTGAGAACATTTGTCTTTCATTCATAGATTAATTTAGCATTAGTTACCTCTGCCAAGGAAGTTGTTGTTTTGTGTGTTAGTTGGCAAGATATAAAAAAAGAAGATTTAGAGATTTTTGTTATTTGGTGAAAAGGCCACGGTCAAGGAGCAAGATGTTTTGTTTTGTTTTTTTGCAGTTTTCTCTTCCTTTTTTTTGCAGTTTTCTCATGAACTCCTGCACTGAAATGAAACACCATAAGGCTCATTTGTCCCGTGATTGTCTTTCACTCTTTTTATTTTGATGAAGATTAACCGGCTAACAATAATTTTTTTGATCAATTGATTGTTTCAGTGATTTATCAGGGAAAATTGCAGCTTCTTCAGTTTGAGGATTTGATGCTTTTCGTTGTCGTGTATGATAGTAAACTGATTTATATTTAAGTTTTGCACTGTTCCAATAAAACAATCTGAATACACAACTTTGGCCTGTGGGAAATTATAACAGGCATTTTTCACTGTTTTCTGTCATTATATAGACTAAATGATTCAATTAATCAAAAATGAAAAAAATTGTTAATTGCAGCCCTACTTTATAGACCCATTGTTTGACTATATTTCACCGTTTCTGTTTTTGTCCTTGCAGGAAATGCTGAATTATGATCCAAACAAAAGGTTATCTGCCAAAAATGCCCTTGTACATCGATTCTTCCGCGACGTCACCATGCCAATTCCTCATCTGAGACTCTGAGTCAAGCAGAATATCAGGCCATTTTAAGGCCAGCAATGTCTAAGCAATAAGGACCTCCTCGCCTTGCTTCGTGGCCATGACTGGTATGGACAGAAAAAGCAGACACTACAGGATACGTCGGATCCTTTTAATGGATACTTGTTGATACCTAAAACCATTCTAGACAATAGATGTCCTGGAGTTTTACTGTTTTTTTCAGCCATGATGCTATAATAGTTCTGATCATTTAACTGTATTTTCCAATGTTATTATTTTGCATATTCATGCCATTTCCGATGTGAATGCTATTTGTGATTGGCATGGCCCTCTGACTGAGTGCAGGTCACATTCTAGTTATCTGCCATTAAATTTCCCAATTTGAACAGTATATACTATCTAGGATATACAAATAATCTGGTAGAAATAAATATGATTGAATAAGTTTGTGGGGTAGTGCAAATTCCAAATGTCATGGTTTGTCAGAATGAGCAGCAGCTGAAGGAGAGACGTGAGTGGCAGCTCTCAGCACAACAAACATCGTCAGCTGATGTAAAACAGTTGGTTCAAAGAACATAAGATTAAAATGGTGTTCTTTTTAGGTTGATTTTCTTGCAGTTGAATTTGAAATTTGGGTCAAAAGTATCTTGAAGTGATTTTAAAATGGCACCTTTTGGTTGTTTAACACGCAAAAATTCAGGTTTGCTGGCAGGATTACTCGCCAAACTGAAGCTCTCAGCTTTGTACATACAGTTGTGATATACAAACGTTCCCTGTTGTAATTCAGATTTTACAGAATTTAATGTGCTGATGTGTTGCATCTTTCTTACTCTAGATTTTATTCAAACTTAATCGTTTTTATGGATATTGTTTATTTACAGTTTGAAAAAATAAACTTGTTTAAATAACTGTTAATGTTTGTTGGCGTGAGGGTCATTTTGGTCTCGAGTTGCCCTACAGCTGGTTCATTTGAAGGGTCGGCAGAGTGACTGATATCTTCTTCAGTTCTGGAGCAATAAGTGGAAAATGTATGCCATACAGTTTGTGAAATTCAAAATACCAGGGTCAAACACTGTCTCCCATTGTTCTATCCAGTTACTGTTACACTTAATTAATCTTTGGCTAGGACCACTTCTACATGGGGTGTAGGTTTTGTTAACCTGGTTAGATTTTAAAATAGATGGTGTAATTTTCTCCATTAGAGCCACCAGCTGAGAAGACCTGAGAAGTAATGTCGGGTAAATTCTTCAGTTACCAAAAGACAGAATACCAAGAGAAGAGAGGCACTGAGTCAAAACGTTTTGGTTACATGATCTTTTACTTGCAGCAAGGAGAATGAACAGTACAGCGTCCTAGTTCAATCTGGAGAGCTTCTCCTACACACTCATATTATACAGTGGGCCAGTCCCATCCTTCAGATTCTCATACGATATTCTATGATGGTTAGACATGCAATCACCCTGACTGTGGCTTTGCCAAAAATTTAGTTATTGTGGTGAGGTGTAGCGACCAACTGCTGCAGGACTCGAGGAGTGACGCCTTTAATTGGTACAGCCTCGACCTAATCCAAGAAGGGCCTAGTGCGGTAACTAAAGATTTGATTACAAAAACAAAAGACGCTGTATCACCGAAAGCTGACGTCATGACTACTGATGCATTACACTGCACTATGTACTACAGATTTACTCCTGACTCTGACACTGTTTATGAGAAACAGTTCATGAGGCTATCCGCTGATAAAATAACAATAGCAATTCCCAGATTATGCTAAACCATTTGTACAGACTGTTGACTGCAAAAATAGTTACATGACTTCAGTACTGTTGCAGTCTCATGGTGACAAACGCAGGCCAATTGCTTTCTATTCTAGTAAGCTCGACACAGTAGCCGCTGCACTCCCAGGGTGTGTGCAGGCTGTTATTGCAGCATCTATGGCCATACAAGCATCTGCAACAATTGTGCTATTTCACCCACTAACTCTTAAAGTTCCCCATTCAGTTGCAGTTCTGCT
>JAVQJF010055524.1:0-15484 GCA_036023855.1 Gadopsis marmoratus | reverse complement strand
AGACTGCAGAGCGAGTCACGGGGGGCGCAGACTGCAGAGCGAGTCACGGGGGGCGCAGACTGCAGAGCGAGTCACGGGGGGCGCAGAGTGAGTCGGGGGGGGCGCAGAGTGAGTCGGGGGGGGGCGCAGAGTGAGTCACAGAGTGAGTCACAGGGCGCAGAGCGAGTCACGGTGTGCAGAGTCACACAGCCAGCCTCACAGGTTCAGTGCAGGCTTACGGTATCTACAAAGACATAAATTCTTGGCAGTGCAGCATAAAGACGGCTGCAGTAGCCATTTGGGGGATTCTATTGTACATCATCAGAGGTAACTGGCCACAGATGAATGGTGAATTACAGTGTGGATGTTAGTGAGTGTGTATGCTATGTTTTCCCTTTCTTCATATCTCATCCAGTTAATTTTCCTGCAAAGGTGCTATGTGTAGCACTGCACCATTAATAAAGCATCAATGACTCAAGAATGACTCTGAACACATTAAACCACACCGGTGCTGTCCAACCTACGACTTGGGAGGAGAGATAATCTAATTTGGGCTTTTCTCTAATCTTTGCACTGGTTACTTTCCCCTCCTCAGGAGGTGGTTCAGGGTCCGCTTCTCCAAAGAGACTTCACTAAATACAAACGTGTTACACTACTAAGGTTACACCAGTAAAACTTGGTCTTGATCCAAAAGTCTGGAAATTTCTAGGAAACATTGTTAGCGGTGTCCAATCAAATATAATCAACAGGAAGTCAGTGGAGCATTACAAGCTGATGACATAACTCCCAAAATGGACAGTTTTAGGTGGCCAACATTTGCCAATCTTTTATAAATGTAGGAATGACTTTCCTTTGTTCATATATGAACACACTGAGAAAGCAGTGCAGTAGTCCTGTGGTTTAGAGTGAGAGTCAAATATCCCATTAAGCTAACCAGCAAGATTTAGTGTGACATCATTGGCATAATATCAGTTTACATAATAATTAAACCATTTTGGTCAGATATATCAGATGGTTAAGTTGTCAGATAGCAGCATAGGTTCCTGCCTGGCAGTTACTGGCTGTAAATACTGAAGTAACTTTAGTAACAGCTGATCTCCATGTGTAACCTTAGTGTAAAGCTAGCTGGTAGTTAGCAAGATCTTAGGAAGGATGTTACGTGTGTGTGTAAAGTAGTGTAGGAGCCAGAGTTAATTTGGGTTATACGTTTGGGATTGTTTATAGTTTGACTTTTGATTTATTCTGTTTGTTTGTGATTGGTATTATTATTAGAATCCCCAGATAATTGGGGATAGGTTCATGTGGATATGGGATAATTTAAGCACCTGGGCACTTGGGCATGGGAGGAAGAGTGTGCACGTCGTATTTCTGTTGACCGCTATTGATAATTATAGTTATGGTGATCCTAGGATTTTGTACACGTTATGAGGAGTATTATTTTTAATTTAATAAAACTTATTTAAATGATCTTACGTTCGGATCTCAGTGAATCATTCTTTTTATTATCGCGTCACATATTGCCAAGTTCTCTCAGCAACATTTTGTTTGTTTTCGGAGTTGCTACAAGTAGTGATAGCTTGTGCAACCCAATCCTGGTCTCTGAAAAAGTCAAATGAAACAATCTCAGAGGGAAATGTCACTCTGCAAAATAAATACAACCTGTGACGAGCCCACTGATGATCTAGATATCTTACATTACATTTCCCTGGGTCAGATTTGGCTGGACATCTACAGCTAACCGATTATAGCATGCTAACATGCTAATGTTTAATTATGCAACCTTTAGTGTTTTAGAATGCAAGGGTTAGCAGGTGAGAATGCCATGTTAGCATTAAAGCTTCAGAGACCCATTTAACAGAAAAAGGGGCCGCTCATAAAGTACAGTCTAAGTAAGCAATGGGATTCAGATGCAATGAGAACTTTGAGAGAGAACATTAGCTACACAAAGCACCTTTTAGTATTGCTGAAAAGATGGTGTGAAACTGCCCTGCACTTCGAGTGGTTTTCTGATTGTCTGCTTCTCTGTCCCTTACCGTCTTGTATTTTATCATCTTTGCTCACCTCTTGCTTTTCTCTCCTTTACACATCCCATCCCCCAAACCTCTGCATTTTACTCCACCAGTTCTTCGTTTGCTCTTCTCTTCCTTCCTGTCTTCCACCAGTCCACCCGTCACTCCCAGAAGATGTTGGTGATGTCAGAGTCCAGGCTGAAGATCCAGATCACAAGCGGTGCAGAAATCAGGACGAACGACCAGGACACGCCCTTCACAGACTGACGCAGCCTCGCCATCATGGCACTGACCAATCCCTCATTAGCACTTGTCCTCTGCAGCTCTTCTTCCTCCTCCAGTGACTTTTTGAGAAATGAATTTCAACAAAAAATAAAGGGTTAGAGACAGAGAATTTTGAGATACAAATAGCTCTGCTGCGTGTTAACCGGCATGTCTCCTGACCTGGATCTGGCTTCCTGGCTCAATGTAGTTACGGGCCAGGAACTTGAGAGCCTCATCCATCAAGATGACAGGAAGTGACATCTTCAACACCACCACCCACTGAGGCCACGACAGAGGGCGTATCTGGAATATGACCTGAAGAAGCCGACAGAGGGAGTGGTGGTGTCAGTTACTCACTGACTCTTCTGGCATGAAAATTATTTAATCAGTACCATCTGTCACAGTAACCAATCATATCCGTGGAACCTTTAAAGGAATCTTTCAGACACATGCATGCTTACCGGCAGTGGGTCTACATACAGGATGAGGAAGTGTAGAGCCATGGACAGACAGATGGCCCCCACCAGCCAGGGGTTTGACCAGGGAGGCATTTTCAGCAGGGACTGGTTCTCTGAAAGGCTGGACAGCACAGGATCATGGTATTATTTTTACTGTTCACACTGTCTGCTTCATCTCTAGTCATGTAGGTTCCACCTGATCACTGAGGTGTAACTGCACTGTAGTTTATTATGTGGCTGCTTGTTTTGTTCCTACCTGTTCAGGGCGTTGCACATCTCTATGGTAACCAGTACAGACAGGGCCATAGTCATGGGATAAGGAGACTCAAAGACTGAACACTGCACACCAGCAAACTCAACATGGCCTTCGCTGCACTGCAGGTAGTGGGACTGTGGAGGAAACAAACGTGTCAACAACCTTCTTGCTACTTACCCACTTAGAATTCTAATGCAGGTGCACACCTCTTAACTGAGCCTGCACAGTAAGGTAGTAAATGTATGTGTCCGGTGAGAACCAGTCATGTACAGAGCATGAGAAGCATGAAAGAGGTGTAGTGATGGGGAGGTGTGTGTTTACCAGCTGATAGAAGGAAAGCTTGGGTCCATCGTGGGCTGCCATAAACCACCAGGCAGCAGCTCCGACGGTGGCTGCGCCCACATAACCTGCAGCGCAGAAGCAATCTGGTGATTCTGTGTAGCAGGACATTGTTTCTAACAGGCAGGCTGCTCGGACAATCAACAAATAATCTGAGACTTCGGTGTCCGTGGCAGTACTAATGATCAGAATTTGATTATGTCCCGGGCTCATGACTCACATCCAATGATGAGATAGCGACAGAACAACCAGCTGGAGATCAGAGGCTCTTTGGGGGAGCGGGGAGGGCGGGACATGATGTCCAGGTCTGGAGGGTTGAAGCCCAGAGCTGTTGCCGGGAAGCCGTCTGTGACCAGGTTGACCCACAGCAGCTGGACTGGGATCAGTGCTTCGGGCATGCCCAGTGCAGCGGTCAGGAAAATACTGAGGTGGACAGATGGAAGAAAAGAGTGAGCGGCCCAAATACGTGTCTCTATCAACCTCAGCCCAGCTATAAATCAGCTCTTTTACTAACCAGACCACCTCTCCTATGTTGGACGATATCAGGTATCTGATGAACTGTTTCATGTTGTTGTAAATGGCCCTGCCCTCCTCCACTGCAGCCACGATGGTGGAGAAGTTGTCATCAGCCAGGATCATCTCAGAGGCCGACTTGGCCACTGCCGTGCCGCTGCCCATAGCGATGCCGATCTCCGCCTTCTTCAGCGCCGGCGCGTCGTTCACCCCATCACCTGTCTGGAACAGGGTTCGTACAGCTTCTTAAGAGTAAAATTCAAGCACTTTCAAGGTACCTAAACCAACAATTTCCATTCTATTGAAGCCTTTATCATCCCATATATATTGTTACTATAAAATGTAGGAACTTTGTAGGAACCCCAGCTGGAACCACGAGGGAGGGTCGACTCAACAGGCCTATGATGATGAGCTCACCATGGCAGTGATGTCGCTCAGGCTCTGCAGGTACTCCACTATACGACTCTTGTGTGCCGGTTCCACCCGGGCGAAGCACCGCACCGTCCTGCAGGCCTGACGCTGCAGGTGAGGGGGCAGCTCATCAAACTCCCGCCCTGTCAGGCCCCCGGTCACCCCCGCACCACCCAGCTCCTCCTCCTGCTCCGTGATGATGCCCACCCTCCGGCAGATGGACAGGGCCGTCCCTTTGTTGTCACCTGGACAGGACAGTGAGGAGGGATGGATTGTTACATGCGCTCTCTAAGTGAAGATGTATTTCCAACTATAACAGGATGTTGAGTGAGAGACATTATTAGTGTAAATAAAGACAACATTCATTATTTTCATTTCAAAATCACAAATTTGACAGAGCATTTTCAAACCAAACCGCTGCAATTGTAGCTCAAAGTTAATCAAAAATGTCTAATAAACAATTCCACAGTTGTTAATGTTTCAGAGGAGCACTCCAGTGATTTAGTATGTTCAAGTTAAACAGACAACTGAAGAAAAGAAGGGTCCAAATTAAAGAAGCAGAGGCTGAGATATTCCCACTATTTGGCTGAGATATTCCCACTATTTGCCACCAGCACAGGTCAAGCTCCACAAAAACAGGATCCTACATTTCCCACAATGCAACCAATAGCACATCTGTATTAACCTGCCTGCTAATCAGTCATTTTAAATTGTGGCTATCAATAACGTGATTGATGGGACGTGTGCAGGGTGTTGCCATGTGTCGTGGGCTGCTTATTCCTGACAGCTCATTCATTTTTCCTGCTAAAAAAGGCAGCAGACATCACGTTCACACCAGTTGCATTAAGCATGTAGTGACAGACAGAATCTCACCATTACATTTTTAAGCACATCATATTGCGATGCTTGCGATTATGCTTGGTACAAACATAGTGTTCAACTCCATGTCGTTCACATAACATAGGCCTGGACATTAAAACAGAATAACTACAGTTTAAAGCAACAACATTGGTCCAAAAACAAAAATCACAATCCTTCATCCCTACGCACGATGAAGATCATGCACACAATGATCTGGTATATTTCTGAGCGTGTAATAAGGTGATCATTTAGATGTGTGTGTGTGTGCAGCTTACCTGTGATCATGATGACTCGTATGCCAGCCTGCCGACACATTCGGACCGCGCCAAGCACCTCTTTCCTGGGGGGGTCCAACATGCCCACACAGCCAACAAAGGTCAGGTCCGACTGGGGACAGGGAAGAGATGGAGGGCAGTTGTACAGAACAAATTTAGCTTCTCGTTCATTTCTTTATTTAGAGCCACTGGGAAAGACCTGGGAAGTTCCACTTCCTGTTCAGCACAAAGGACGCATACAGTGACAGCTTTGTTTTGTACAGGATCCATATCAAAATGATACAGATACAGTGTGTGGTCCAGAATTTTATATCTGAGCTAGCGCACACCATCATGGTTGGCGTTTTTGGACCAATCTGTTCTGAGCTTTTATTCGGTAAGAGTACCTACCGAGCTAAAGACGGGGTTCTAAGTGCTACTATCGTTCCCAGTTCTTGCAGTGAGAGCACAAAAAAAAAAAAAAAAAGGGGGCGGGCCTCCAGCTGTTGCTAGAACTATGAAAAAGTTCCTCCTGTCCCAAAATGCCTAATGTCATCATCATCATCATCATCATCATCATCATCATCACCTCATAGCCAGCAAAGGCAGCCGAGTTCTCCAGGTTGAGGCAGTTGATGTCAGGGGGTGTGTCCCTGGTCGCCATGGCGAGGCAACGCAGCATGTCTCTGCCCGATCCCCATTCCCGCAGAGTGGATAGGAGCTGCTCTCGGACTGCTTGGCTCAAAGGCACGCGAGCAGAACCACTGACTCGGATATAATTACAGCGCTCCAACACGCTCTCTGGAGCTCCCTGAGAAGAGACACCGAGGGAAGAAGAAGACATGTCTCTTCACATCAACTGGGTACCCAAATGCATCACAGCGAGCGGGGTGCAACTCACCTTGACAAACATCTTGGCTCCAGAGGTAGACCTGGTGAGTTTATTGGATAAGCAGAAGACAGACATGGACTTCCTGTCTCTGGAAAACTCCAGCGTCAGCTCCTTCCTCATCAGCTGCTTAATCACCTGAAAACAACCAGTAAAAGGCTAATTACAGTACGTACAACACATGGTTCAGCACAGTGGCTTAATGAGAAAGAGAGAAGAGGCAGCATGGAAAAGATTTCAGCAAGTCCTGCATACTGAACGCAGCACCGTCTTTAACGGTCGCTGTCACACTTACAGAGCAGCACGCCGTCGCTCTCTCAGCAGGGCTCAGGCCTCTCAGGTCGGTGTCGAAAACATTCATTTTCTCCACCAGACAGCAGAGAGCCGTCTCTGTTGCCTCCCCCACCTTCTCATACACACCCTTTGCCTGGAACCCAGACGGAGCAGAGGTTAGAGAATGCTGTGGACACATGTTCAGAAACAGCTGCCAGGTGTAAATGCTCCATCCATCTATGATCGCAGCAGTCATGTTTGCATGCCGTACCTCATTGTAGTCCAGTGAAGAGTCATTGCACAGGGCACAGATGGAGGCCATCTCCACCAGGCTTTCATACTGACTGCACTTCACCACGGAGCCGTCTTTATAACTGGAAAGACAGAAGGACAGGCCATGACAGAGGAGCAGTGGAGGGAATGTACACATACTGTAAGAAAACTGAACTCTCAGAATCCAGATCCATCCATAATCCATAAGATGGCTGTGGTTAGGTGTTAAAGGTTAAAGACACTCACACTTCCCCTTCAGGGGCGTAAGTAGATCCAGTCACTGTGAACTCGCTCTGCCTGCATCGCTCCCCCGACACACTGTCTACGACAAACAACTGAGCACACACACAGTGACAGACAGGGCAGCAGCTGGTCAGTTTGAGGACAGGTCACGCCCCCTTACGGGCCTCACGTTTTTACATCACAGCCGACTCTACAGGGCAACTTCCTGGTGGCTAACTTGGACATTTTAATCTAATGAACTGTGCCATGCCAATGCTACTACTAGCCACTAATGCACTAGAAGCTTGTTTTTACATTTTTGCAATAGGAAACATCTTCAAATAAAAGCCTGTTATCATTGGGGGATGGTGAGCTCAGGATAACAGACATTTCCACAGCACTAACTCCATCAGCACAACAGCAGAGTTGCTCTGAGTTTTATTGAAATGTCCGTGCAGGAATGTGTGACAGTAGCCTAACAGACGATATACATTAGGAATAAAGGCCCGTTTCAAAATAAAGGCCTGACCGTCTCAGTTGTTGAGGTCACTGAAGGCAACCATTAGAGAATTGACAGTATTCACATTGCTAGTGAAACAGTCATTTAGCCTCCTCCAAAATAAGAATTATTAGCATAATTGTATGACTTCAGATTAATTTAAATTCTCAAATATTACAATATACTATTTACCTCAATGGCAGGCCTTTATTTAGAACATTTCATTGGCTTCCCAGTTAATACAAACGTGTGAGCTTTGTTAATCTAATGTTAGCAAGACATTCCCTGTTACTTTGGAGTAGCAAAGATTTCCCTGAACCTATGTAGACTGCTGTTGAATGATCCCCTCATGTATTACCGGTCAGCACCACGGCAACGGCGTAATCAATAATACTGTATCACATCAATCATGTGATATTATCCTCCCACATCTTACCCTGCAGACTGACATCTGGTTGGTGGTCAGTGTTCCCGTCTTGTCCGAGCAGATAACAGAGGTGCAACCCAGCGTCTCCACTGACGGCAGGCTGCGGACGATGGCGTTCTTCCTGGCCATCCTCCTGGTGCCCAGTGCCAGGCAGGTAGTGATGACTGCTGGGAGGCCTGCGAGGAATATGGAGGATGGTGATGAGAGAGGGATGATGTTTAACAGCGATCAGGCCATTTATCTCTCGGGATTGTGTTAAACAGTATTTCGATCTCCCTGTCTGTATCTCACACACAGATGATTGACAAAGTTGACTTTGACTCGACTTTGATTAAACGTTCTGGCTTAGTCGGCACCAGAAATACTAGTCGGTTAAACTAATTATTAATATTTTATTAATGTACAACACCGGTTGCACTAATGTAAACCAGTAAGGTGGCCAGTGGGACAAAGATGACGCCTCATAAGACCGGTTATTCTGATCTAGAAACTTAACATGTAATAAAGTCGTGGAGAGAGAGTGGATGAACCCAGTTAAAGTGTATCCACCCGTGCGGGACGCTGTCTGAAGTAAAGCGAACGATCATTTCATTGGTGGACACTGCAGCTGGCATCCTATTGGTTGGGGGATTTTGACAGAGTTGCTGCAGGAAAACATCCAAGCGCGCAGCAGAACTCCGAGAGCAGAAATTCCACGAGGGCTATCTGAGCACGAGAGCTGGGCTTTGAGAGAGAGAGTATTATAAAATGTGAACATGAAATCATTAAATTATGTCTCCTCTTGATTAAAGATAGGATTACAGCTCCATAACCACATTCAGCGCAGCAGGCATGTGGCCATTATCCTGCAGGGAGAGCAGGCTGCTACTGACATCAGCAGGGTCCGGTCCTGCCTTTCATTTCACTGAACAACAAGGTTCCTTCAGTGGCTGATCGTCAACAGCACGCCGAGGCTGAATAGCCTAATAGTTGTTGCTTTAATTGTCGTCATGTTCCGTAGGATAACGTGCAGTGTTCAGAATTCATTTCAGCGGCGTTTAAAATACGATTTGGTTATTGAAGAATTTCAATATGGTTTCAAATGGCTCTCAAATACAGACAAAATCCTTTCAGACTTACCAATTAAATTGTACTCAAAGTTTTGAGTGTTTTACACTAGTCGACTACTCTAAATCTAACGTCCCAGTACATGTCCAGTGTAGCTTTAGTGTCTATTCTAATTTCAATATATTTTTGTTCTTGCACTAAAGAAAAATACACCCCTGATTGTACAAGCATCAGAAATACACATGTGTAAGAAGTGACTTTTCTGCATAGAGACCTTCTGGTATGGCAGCCACAGCTAGTGCGACGGCGATCTTAAAGTAGTAAACCGCTCCTCTCAGCCAGCTGCCTCCATGGACCGGGTCATTGAAGTGCCCCACATTGATGGCCCACACTGCCACACAGATCACACTGATGACCTGCAGGTTACAACAAGTGTTAAGGAGTAACAGATGGATTCCTTCTATAGTCCAAAGTGACCCAAAGCACTAACACACACACAGGGCCTTGCCTTAGACAGCTGTTCTCCAAACTGGTCTAGCTTCTGTTGTAGTGGGGTCCTTTCCGGGTCAGTGGAGGCCATCTCATCTCGGATCTTCCCAATCTCTGTCTGGACCCCTGTTGCCACGACAACCCCGATGGCTCGCCCCGCTGCAATGTTGGTACCCTGGGCAAAGGTCATGATAGGCCAAACCTTACTGTCCAGCGCGTATTTGTTTTCATCAAAGTCAAAGTGAAATGGAATCTCTAAGGGTGCTGATTTGGTTCTGTCCTCTAACAGCAGTGTGTCACTCAGTCCAGACGGACTCAGATAACCAACAAAGACAACCTGCAGCTCTGCAGCCTGTCAGAGTGATGCTGCTGAATAAAACATCAATGGCTGCTGGTCTTTGACCACAGACCACCTGGAGACGCAGCAGCCTTTGAGGTCTGACAGAGAGAATCCAACACACACACCCCTCAACTGTGGCTTCTTTGTCCTGTCAAATAATGGTCCTTTTCCCTCTCACACACTCCAATCCTGTCTCCTGTGTATATAATATCATCTACTGTATTTTGAGTCTCAGATTCTTGTCAATTATAGAATATCATTATTATCCCACTTTCTATTTTTAATATCTTATATTCCCCAGCCCCCTATGATATGCATCACCACACCAGTAAATTAACAAGTAAGGCAGTGACCATACTGGACATGTTTTTAATAATGCATGGAATGTATAGGTAGAGATCTGTTCAAGCACCATATGAACCAACACTGTGTTAGTCCGTCTCTCAGAACCTCTCAACCCCCTCCCCTGTGTGTGGCTCTCAGCTCCAAGCCCACTGGTGCTGACAAATACGTAGTTTCACTGTTTAAGATGTAGTTTCCTACAACAGCTGCTCACTGTAGTTCTTAATCAAACGAATGGGAGGATATGGTGCATTTGTTGGGGCCTATTTGATGACTCCACAGTAGGGGCACACACACGGTGTGTGTTGATGATGATGAAGGAGCCTGACACCCAGTGCAACAGTGTGGCTCACTGAAACTGACAACTTTGTCTTTCAATTATGCCCGAAATACTTAAAACACTTGGCAGCTGGCGTGTTTTGTGTTGATGGAATGTGATTTATGGAAGAAAGTGAAGATGTGGTTGTTGACACTCACAGAGAAGAGCATGTTCTTCTTGTCCTGGTTGACAGCTCGGGGATCTGGTACAGGGTCTGTGTGTTTGAGTACTGACACAGACTCCCCCGTCAGAATGGACTGGTCCACCCTCAGAGTGGTGGAGCGGATGGATGTCAGCCTGATGTCAGCTGGGACCTTATCACCAACTAGAGGGTGATGATAACAGAGACAAATAATAATTGGACCCTGAGGTCGTTTAATAGTCAGTCATGATACACACGCGTGCAGAGAACAGCTCAAACACACGTACAATCGCGTTCCATGGCGAGCCTTCTGTGGCGACCGGGGACCAGGTCCGGTGAACATCCCTGTCCTGTCTTGGTCAGAGACAGGCAGCACAGCAGCACAACCGGGGGCAACTTAGGGTTCAGAGTCTTGCCCAGGGACACTTCAACATGTGGACAGGAGGAGCTGGAGTCTTCATTTCTGTACTGAGCTTAGATTTGGACAAACGTGTTGTTTGTATTCAACTCTGTATAGAACCTTTGCTTCCCCAACTTCAACCATAAGACAAGAATAGTGACAGACAAGTGCGCCTCTAAAAATCCAAACTCTACTTATATATCATGTAATACAATCATACGACTATAACTTAAAGATGCTTCCCTTTCCCCCCCTCCGCATCATAAAAAAGCAAGTGAGGAGATCAGAACTGCTCTCAAATGGACTATTTTGCATGCTTATGCTAACATGGTTCGGAGTTTGAACAGGAATTGTTGTCTTAATTCTGTAGCATCTGAGGATACGGATTATGACCGTTTTGTCAGAAATACTGAATCCAATCATCTAATGAAACAAGTGTAATGTTACCCACACAGGTTCTCTTCTGAGATCTAAGCTTGGTGGCCGGCCAGCGACGCCACACCAGACACTGTGGCTTAAACAGAGCAAAGGCCTTCACTTCTCTCCCTCCTGTCTAAACTGCAAGTTGTGAACTTTCCTCTCCATGTGCTACACTTGCCTAGCAAACAGCAGCGTGGCCTTGTTACCTAGATGTGCTCATTGCCAAAAACAGCTGAAATTACTGAGTCCGTCCTACATCTGAAGTAAAAGCTATGAAATCCTGGCTGAGGGTTCACCATCACATAATGTGGCAGGGGGTGTTTCAGGTGTATTTTATGATTATACCCATGGTGGTAGAAAAGCATTTACTGTATGTTCGGGATTGGGCTGCTATCAGGTGCGCCAACAATAAACTGCAACTGTGGAACAAAAAGCCTCCGATCCTTGAAATGAATTGTAGTTTTATAAAGCTCCATTAATTCCTCATGGTTCTATCCCATCACGTTCGGAGGGGCATGCCAACCAGGGACGGTGCTGACTGACTAACATCACCTGCTTCATTACGACCTGAAAGGCAGCCTGCAGGGCTGCTTTGTGGAATAGTTTACACCAGCTAGCAGTGTTTTTCTTCCCTGACCTTTTGTGGCACAGTGCTTGCTGTCAACTGGTCTGTGGAGCATTTCATAAAATAAAAATGATAAATATAATAAAAGCTAAATGTGTGTATTTCGAGTGGCTGTGGAGTTGCGGTTGGTGAGTTGCTCTCTCTTCCTTGGAACACACCGTGCAAATGTATTGTCTTTTCAAACACCTGGTAGAACTGCAAGACCAGTGAAGCCATTTAAGTGGCGTGTAGAGAAACGGAGTCATCTGATCAGCCTTTATAGAGACCACCGACGATTTAGAACGCTTATCGGCTGATAACCTTGTAATCCAGGAAACGTCTTCTTCTCCGGTTTGCCTGTTTTCAGTCGGCACAGCACAAGAGGCTGTTCTGAGAAGTCATTTATTTATTGATTCTGTGGAGCCTCTTACAGTGTTCTTCAGCAAGCCAAGTCACTGGGACAAGAAAGTTAATTCAAGAGGACATGGACCTGCGACAGTGTTTTCTGATTAAGATCTTAACTAGGATACAAGCCTCCTACAATACCAGGCTCACATCTAACAAGTGAAACGAACAACAACGTTTCACTTGCCTCCCCAGAGAGGAAATCGTGTGTTCGTGACACGAGAAAACGAGTCTGCTTCATGCAAATAAGGACAGACTGCTGCACATGAAATGTTAACTCTTTCTTCTGGAGAAGCACAGCTGTTCGTAAACTGTTTACAAGTGTTTATATACGAGAGTGAGTCTGAGAAACCCAGAGAGAGAAGCTGCACTCGCATATTAGTCTTTTGCTTTCTCTCATCACTACATTGAAAGGTTTTGACATTTATTATTAGGGTTATTAAAGCACTGAAACCTTTTACTATAGCACAGACCTCAGGTCAGTTGTATTCTACTTAATGTAGCAGTCTTATAAAGTAAGTAACTAATGTCTTCAATGTAAGGGAGCAGTGTGTAGGGCTTAGTGGCATCGAAGGTTGCAGACTGTAACCAACTAATAATCCCTCCACTTCCACGCGTGTAGGAGAACCTACGGTGGCTGAGACTCCCATGGCAACGTGGCATGCTTCGTGGAAGCTTATCGTTTTGCTTATTGTCAGTCAGTATGCAGTCAGTCAGAAGAAGTTACAGAGTGAGCACTCCTCTCCTTCGCGCTGCTCTTCAGGGTAAAATCATTCCACTACTATCATTCAGGTCCTGTGCTGCTCTGTGAAGTCGCCTGCGACGGGTCCAGGCAGCTGTGGCCCTGGGCCCAGGGTGAGTGTCAGAGAGGCCTCGCCCGGTCAGGCTCCGAGAGAACGTTATCTTCTGCAACTTCGCACGATCTAGCTTTTCTTTGATATCTAGCATTGTAGATAGCATGCATTAGCTCGGATGGCTAACTTGGCATCAGTATATGACGTGAACGTTGCCGTCACCATGAACACCCAGCCAAACCCTGTTCAAAAACCCGGCAGTGCAGTAAATCGTTGATAGTCTATATGGGGAAAAAAGAAGGAACAAACAGTGGAATATTTGTATTGAACAGTCCGATTCGACTGACAGAACTCAGGTACAGCCCTAATATAAATCAAACTGAAGATGGATTCAAAGAGTAGGTCCACACTAAGCTGGTTAAAGCATGGCAACCCTCTGTCACACTAAACTGTGTTCGGGTGGAGAGATCTTAAAATGCCATCAATGCCACCGCGTTCATTGGCTGAGAAGATCAGAGACGTGGGCAGCATTGTAGAGGTCTGGAACCAGAAAGAACACATCCCAACTGGCACAAATAGGAATGAGACTGATTAAACCCTTAAATGGACAAAACAGTGATCCATCAATTTGCCGTTTTGGAATAATGATGGATACTGGAACTCACATTGCAACACATACTACTGGCATCTTCATCCCAAAGATGTTCTGCTGAACCCAAAAAGGTAATATTGGTCACCGTGTTGTGTTTGGCCAGGAAAGAGAATAATAAGAGTGAGAGACACAAAGAAACCCACATGCCCATGACCCGGTTTCCTCTCTCTCAGGACCCTGAAATAGCCGTGGGTATCTGGAGGATTCTACAGTTTCCTTACTGGGTCAACATAAAACTGTGTGTGTGTGCAGGCTGTTACTACAGCTGACAGTGTTCATACCACCACGCTGGACCTCAACGTTGTTACTCAAATACAATTTTTATTTTTCACATGAATAATTTCAGATGTTAAATGTTCACAAAGCCAGCACAACATCTGGTTCCATCTGTCCTGCCGCCGTCTTTGACAAGAGAACAGAGAACATTCTCCACTGAAAGATGCTGAACGCAATGCTGTTGCCCACGTTCGAGCGATTGGTCAGACTGGTGACAAACCAGTGAACACTCCAGAGCCCTGAACACAAGCACCTGAACCCTAAATGTACTCCAACACTCTAAGACACACTCAAAAAACACAACAAGTGGGTGGAAAAGGTTTACACCCAAATGTCACGTATATACACTCACTACATCAATAAGTGCTCCAGCTCCTCCTACTCTTGTCATGTATATTAGCTTTCATGAATCTACACTACAAAACATTTTGTGGCTTTGAGGTGCGCTCCAATCAAATACTTTCCATGAGGGCTTTGTGTGCCTCTCGCTGGGTTTCCATGACGATAACAGCCAGAGGAGAGGGCAGAGTGGCAGGCATGCAGATTAAGATGTTGGCCAGAAATGACTAAACAAAGATGCCACAGTGTTCTTTCAACAATGTCTAAACAAGCATGCGGTGGAAATTAAACACAAAGGTCTTTCCAAGCTCATTACAGCACTACGGACGCACTGTTGCACAGCAAGTCCCCTTTTCCCCACTGCCAAGCTAAATTTAAAGACCTTTTAATAGCACAGAATGCAATTTAATTCTTCAATCATAGCATCCAAAGTATGAAAGTATGATGGAAACACAGAAGGGATTACAGGAAGGCCCTCCATAATGCCAGAGCAGCCTACTACTCATCATTAGTAGTAGTGTCCTGCGCCACACACCCTGAGGTTGGCTGTTCGAATCCAGCTCCCGGCCATAGTCAGTCAGCTGTGGCTCCGGAATTAGAGCCATTGACTTTGGAGTTTGGCACCTGGGGCGGTGTTCTGATTCCGATTCCAGCCTCCTGTCCACCTGTCGACGTGTCCCTGGACACTGAACCCTGAACCCTAAGCTGCCCCCGGTTGTGCGTCTATCCTGACCTGTCTCTGACCAAGACAGGACAGGGATGTTCACTGGACCTGGTCCCCGGTCACCATAGAAGGCTGACCGCTGCTCCAGCTCCCCTCAGAAAAAGGATGGCCGGATGGGTCAAAAGCAGAGGATGAATTTCAAGGTGTATGTGTGTGTTTGAGCTGTTTTCTGCATATGTGTATCATGATTGACCATTAAACGACCAAACGGTCCAATTATTATTATCATCATCATCATCAATATTGGAAAGTAAGAACAACCCC